>APFE030939947.1:67632-167769 GCA_000404065.3 Pinus taeda
CAGAGGTTAAGTGTTCAATCTCCTCCTTTAGGTGATCAGGGTCAGAAATCCTGAAAGCTCTGACAGCCAGGGTGTTTAAAACGCCAGATTTCTGGGATGGATGATGGTAAGAGTCCGCATGAAGATAGCTATCAGTGTGAGTTTTCTTTTTATAGACTTGGTGTCCCAAAGTGCCATCCTCCCTTCTACTGATCAGGACATCTAGAAAGGGGATCTTACCATTCTCTTCAAGTTCCATAGTAAATTTGATTTCAGAGGATAAGGAGTCTTGTCGGTAACCCCTTAGATGTATGGAAGGTAAACCCTCCCCTGATTTTCTTTCTTGTCCTCAGGGGTACGCTTAGAGAGGGCCCTGTCTTGAGCCCTTTTTATAGCTTTCTTGATACTCCATTCCTTGTACCCAATGTTTTTGAAGACAGAGGTTAAGTGTTCAATCTCCTCCTTTAGGTGATCAGGGTCAGATATCCTGAAAGCTCTGATAGCCAGGGTGTTTAAAACACCAGATTTCTGGGATTTCTGGGATGGATGATGGTAAGAGTCCGCATGAAGATAGCTATCAGTGTGAGTTTTCTTTCTATAGACCTGGTGTCCCAAAGTGCCATCCTCCCTTCTACTGATCAGGACATCTAGAAAGGGGATCTTACCATTCTCTTCAAGTTCCATAGTAAATTTGATTTCAGAGGATAAAAAGTCTTGTCAGTAACCCCTTGGATGTTGGCAACATATTTTTCAATAAACTAATAATACATAATTGAAAATATTTATACAAATTTATCTTAAAAAATTGTCAAATCCTAAACTAAAATCCTAAGCAAAAAATAATTAATAAATAGTTGAAAACATTTATACAATTTTATGTTAACAAAAATTGTCAAACCGTAAGACTAAAATCTTAGGCTCATTTCAATTTTCAATACCCTGAAATAATGCAGCATTTTTGGCACATTTTTAATAAACGAATAATAAATAATTAAAAATATTTATACACATTTATCTTTGAAATATTGTGAAGTAGTGAGACTAAAATCCTTGGCATCACGTCTATCTTGACTACCTTTAAAATTATGCAGCATTTTGAATATATTAAATCATTGTGCGAAAGTATCGCTTGTGTGGGGAAGTTCATGTTTCTATCTTGTGCATACATTTTTTTGTGTGGAGCTTTCTACATAATGAGATCTCTGAACAAGAAAATAATTTTTACACATGTATGAAAAATAGCTCATTGTCATAAATTTTATTATTCTCGTAAACGTGTGTTGGTAAATGTGTTAGTGGAAGGAAATGTCAAACTCGGAATAAATGGTTATTTCAATTTCTCGAGTTGTGTATATTGATTAAATATGTTTAAAAATAAACCATTGATTTCTTACTTCAAATGAAATATTCACATTATAATTAATTACTTTTAAATTTTAAAAGTATTGTGTTTCTAAATTATAAGTTTGAAAATGTTAATTTGGAGCATTATTTTGTGAATTATTTTTATTAACTATCTCTATGACTTATTGTGTAATTAAGATATTAAATTAAAATGCATATATAATTAGACATTACCTCACAATGAGCTAATTCACAATCAAAACGTATGCACAATGAGAGTCTTTGCATAATGGTTATCATCTCCACCCACTGGAAACTAGGAATTAACTTTACATGTTTATGGAGCTCTGCACAATGAGATCATGTCAAATAGTTATTATACTTGTGTGAAGTGTGGAGCTCCATACAATGAGCTAAGTCACAATCAAAACATATGCACAATAACAGTCTTCACATAATGTTTATCATCTCCACCTACCGGAAACTAATAATGAAATTTACATGGTACTGCCTGTTAACTTATCCTTTATTATGTATATGCTTGACATCGTTCCTTTATGATGTTTTTTTATTTAGAAAACATAATTAAAACTCTATATTCAAATTATTAAAAATGTAATTGTTTTTTAATTTCGAAAACAAAAATAAAACTATATATTCAAATTATTAAAAGCTTAATTGCACAATCTAAGTGAATAGTTGTGCGGAAACGTATCTTATCCTTTACTATGCATATGCTTATGATGTTTTCTAATTTCGAAAACATAAATAAATCTATATATTCAAATTATTAAAAGTGTAATTTTTTTTTTTAATTTTGAAAACATAAATAAAACTATATATTCAAATTATAAAAAACATAATTGTAACTCCATCCAACTTTAAACTATATATTTAAATTATTAAGAATTTAATTGCACAACGAGTGAATGGTTGTGCGAGAGTGCAAAGAAAACACATTTACCCACACAATCAACTTCTTCTCACTACTACTGCAAATTGTACCTTATCCTTTATTATACCTATGTTTAATGTGAGAAATGTTCCTATATGATGTTTTTAAATTTAGAAAACATGACTAGAACTGTAATTCAAATTATTAAAAATGTAATTGTTATTTAATTTTGAAAACATAAATAAAACCATATGTTCAAATTATTAAAAACTTAATTACACAACATGAGTGCATGGTTGTGTGGGAGTGCGGAGAAAACACATTTCTCCATATAATCAACTTCTCTGCACTACTATTGCAAACAATATCTTATCCTTTATTATGCCAGCGTTTGACGTGATAAATCATTTTTTAATGATATTTTTTAATTTTGAAAACAGAAATATAACTATATATTCAAATTATTAAAAAGGTAATTGTAACTCGATCCAACTTTAAACTATATATTAAAATTATTAAAAACTTAATTATACAATGAATGAATGTTGTGCAGGAGTCGAGAGAAAACAATTTCTTTTCACTGCACTGCAAATGAATCTTACATTTACCGTTATGCCATGTGAAAATAATTCCATTATATGTTTTTTAATTTCAAAAAGATAAACTTAAATTCAATTATCAGAAAGTATTGGTTTTTAAATTCAAAGACATAAATAAAACATAATATTAAATTATAAAAACATAATGGAACTCATTCAACTTCAAATTAAATATTCAAAATATGAAAAACTTAATTGCACAACCTGAGTGAATAGTTGTGTGGGAGTGAGGAGAAAACACATTTGTTCGCACAATCAACTTCTATGCATTACTACTACAAACGATATCTCTAAAACTATTGCAATTGCCAAAATCATACCCCTCCTCGAAAATTTCATAGAACATTTCATGTCAATTAAACTATTGTTAAAGCTTGTGCATAGAGCTTTCACTGTGTAGAGAGATTTATACGGAAATATTTCACTATGTAGAGAGATGACTATGTTTGACATGAGAAATCATTTCTTTATGATGCTTTTTAATTTCGAAAACAAAAATAAAATTATATTTTTAAATTATTAAAAAATGTAATTGTTTTATATTTTCGAAAACATAAACAAAACTATATATTCAAATTATTAAAAACTTAGTTGCACAAGAGTGAATGGCTATGTGGGAGTGCAGAGAAAATACACTTCTCTACACAATCAACTACTAATGCAAATTATATCTTATCCCTTATTATGCATATGCTTGACGTGAAAATTTGTTCCTTTATGGTTTTTTTAATTTCGAAAACATGAATAAAATTGTATATTCAAATTTTTGAAACATAATTGTTTTTTTAATTTTGAAAAATAAATAAACTAGATATTTAAACTATTAAAAAACATAATATAATTAATCTAGCTTTAAACCATATATTCAATTATTAAAATCTTAATTGCACAACATGAGTGATGGTTGTGTGGAGTGAGGAGAAAACACTTTTTGCACACAATCAACTTCTTTGCACTAATACTACAAAGATACTCTAAGACTATCACAATTTCAAAAGCATACCCCTCCTCGAAAATTTCATAAAACATTTGATGTCAATTAAACTATTGTTGAAGCTTGTGCAAAAAGTTTTCATTGTGTAGAGAGTTTTGTGTGGAAATACTTCAATGTGTAGAGAGCTTTCTGCAAAGATATTTTTGGTTTTAGTGTACAGAGTTTTTTCTTCACTCCACACAACCATTCACTTCCGCTCTAAGAAAATCTTTATGCAAAATAAATCAATTAAATAGCAGTAGAGGTAGGGACCATCATTAGAGGAAATCTCAGTCTAAAAGTGGTCTCTTGAGGAAAAATAATGAAATAATAGGAAAATAATAAATAAGAGTTATGATTATGAGGGAAAAGAAAAATTGTTTTTATTAATTATTTTTGGCTTGTCTCCTCATAGGTTTACTCAAATTTCAAGTGTAGACACTCTTTGAATGCATAATTAAATTTTGCATCCAACAAATACCCATTATAGATACTTTTGAGAAGATCCACATTGATAAATTAAAAATACATTTAAAAAAAATTTGTTGAAATGTAATTTAATTTTACATCCAACGAGTGTCTCCACTTGAAATTTGAATAAACCTATAAAAAAATAAGTCAAAATACAATTTAAAAATGTAGTTTCTTTTGCCCTCCAAAATATTTGCATATACCTCTTTTTAAATTCAAAAAATTTTGATTAGTTTATATATTATACACTTAAAAATTCTATGAACACTTTTAAACTAAATTTTTCTCTAATAGTTAAACCGCAGCTATTCCCCTTGTTAACATTATATCATTTCATTGGGTGAATGAGATGATTCACTTTCTCGACTTGATCACTTTACCATCTACATGGTTACGTTGGCTTCTTTTAAATTAATGTATCATTTCATTGGGTGAATGAGATGCTTCACTTTCTTGACTTGAATCACTTTACAATCTACATGGTTATGTTTGCTTCTTTTTAAATTAATGTTTTATAAATTTTATTAATGATGTGTAACATAAATATTATTTAATTATTTTTAAATAATGTTTTATTTTAATTATATAATTATCTAATTTAATATTAAATATATACTTCAACTATTATTAAATTAAAATTAAAAGGCGATATTCCAATATAATATTGTATTAGAAATCTATTATATTCTTAAAATAAAGGTAGACTCTAGATTGGGATAAGGAAAAAATATTTTTAATATTATAGGTATTTTAGTTATGTACATTTATGTGAAGTTTGAGATAAATTAAAATTAAGCAAATTCAAATTATCTTATAATATATAATTTTAACATTATATATAACATGTTATTCATGATGTATGTATTAATCTAGTGTTAATTTGGAGGATGGATTTTTAGATGAAGAATGTAAGGGAGGTGATGGCATTCTCCATTTGGTATATATTTAACCTAGATGATTATGATGATTTAGCCATCACCTCTTATATTTAAGGTCATTGTAGGAAGAGAAAAACTAACTCAATTCAATGGAGGGAGGAATAAATTATTGGACCAAAGGTGTATTGGCTCATAATGTTTACAGTTACTATCACTTCTAAACAAATTGATGACGAAAGAGGATGGGAAATAATTCTATACATTGCGTAGGAAAATGAGAAGAAATTGATCCTCTATGGTGTTGAGCCACTCTCAATTGGCCAAATTGTATATCAGTTTCTCTCACAATCTTCATTGTTGTTTCCTTTTTACATGTCATTTACTAATTCTGATAATGGTTATGCTCTGAGCATTTTCTCTCCCTTAGCTTGATCCTTTGTAGTCTCATCCCATGGTTATGGAGGATTTCTCATAGCTTGAATATGGGTCTCTAGGATTAATTAATCACTAAAACCTATGTGCTTAAATATCCTCCCTCGTCTCTACTATGCATGTTCCCAATCTCCCTTCTGGTTTGGATATTCAAACCTATGGCGCTTTTTAGTTCCCAAGGGTCTACCCCACTCTCTTAAGGGACTCCTAGATTCCTTTAGTTTTCCATGTACATCTCCTATTCTCCTATAGGTGGTATTGATTTATTTTAACTCTCAAGGTGTAACACCCCTTCATTACCACAAATTTTGTAATGTAATTAAGAACATGTAATGTTCGATGCCGAAATTGACACTAAGATTTCAAACTCTATTATATGATGTAAGTTTTATTTTTATTAATAAAGATGTTAGAGTTGAATAAATGGGACAACCAACAGATTAGATGCCTTAAGGAGGGGGGAAACTTGACTTAAGAGGAAAAATACACCTTGGGTGAATGTTTCCCTTAAATGGGATGGTTAGACTTCCCAAGATGTTGAAAGGTTAGGAGGATGAAGTGCTAAGGTGTGATTATAAAAATAAGAGGGAGGAGAAATCAAGGGGTTCTTCTCCTTGGTTCTTAAGCTTCTAGTTTTTCTCTCTTATATAACTCTCTCATACTTCTCTCTCTCACTCAGTAATTCAAATTGGCATGAGAATGTGTGACAACTTATGTAATACGAATTAAATGTTTTGTAGTAATTTTTCCTTGGGTTGGATGGAACTTAGGACAGAGAGAAATTATCTTATTTGTGTGTGGAATAGAGGCCACTATAGAAGGGAGGGTAGATGGACTACAGAGATCAAAGAAGGACTCATATATGCTATGTGGATCTTCATTTTCATTTATGAATGTTTGTGAGCTTGGTCAAGGAATGGAAATGTTGAACATTGAGATTATTTCCTATGTGTGGTGGAGAGTGGCCTTCACTTTTTGTGTTAAATTTGGTTTGAAAATTGTGTTATAAATCCTTGACTTTAATTTTTCCCTCAAGGCATCAAGATCTAGCTATGAAAAATACTGTAGTATAGTTGAGCCTATGCTTGGGTGGAGAGTGGCTCGCCCTTCTTTAGTTCTAGATTGAAAACTATTTGACTCAACCTAAGTGTCTCTTATGCATGAATATTTAATTGCTCTTTTCAACAGGTTTATATGTACATGCATTTACCCTTCAACAAATTTATTTTGGCTATAGTTTTTAATATGTATTCAATTTTGTAACAACACTATTTGAGGAAGATAAGATTCCTAAATTATTCTTTAAATGGGTCATGTTGAGTTTCTACCATAAATTTTCTCCTCGGAGGTTCCAGAAGCTTAAACTTGGACCATAGTGAGGGGAAATCTAGCTAATCCTCCAGTCCAACTTTTAGATCTTAGCTAATGAAATTTTAGGAATTATGATTAGAGGAAGTTGGGCTCCCTAAACACATCTTTAAATAGGTCATGTTGGTTTTTATTCTATAATTTTTCTTTTGGGAGGTTCAAAAAATTGAAACTTGGATCATAGTGGGGAAATATTGATTATCATTTGGTCCAACTTTCATATCTTGGGCCATGATATTTTAGGAGATGTGATCAGAGAAAATCGAGCTTCCTCGATGCTCCTAAAATCATGCATCAAATAGGTCATGTTGGCATTTCCACTATAACATTTATTTTGTGAGGTTCCAAGAGCTAAAACTTGGACCATATTGGAGAGAAATATCATTGAGAATATGATCCAACATTTATATCTTGGGTCATGATATTTTAGGATATATGATCAAAGGAAGTTGAGCTCCCTAGATTCTCCTAAAAGCATACATCAAAAAAGTCATGTTGGAATTTCTACTATAATGTTTTATCTAGGAGATTCTAGAGGTTGAAACTTCAACCATTGTGAGGGGAACTCCCACTAAACATCTAATATATCTTTTAGCACTTGGAATGTTATAATTTAGGAGATATTCCTTAAGTAAGTTTCTATATTATTTTACATACAAAGTGTTTGAAGAAATGCCTAAATGGTTTAATGATTCATTGCATACAAACTATTTGAAGAAATTCCCCAAAGAAAATGTTGTTTTGTGGATGGGATAGTAATTATGTATGTTAGTATTGTTGTATGATAGTACCAATGTAGCTAATATTTGCATATTTTCATGAAAAGAATTGGAATAAATGTGTTAAAGGTGTTTATTATAATTTTCATACAAACTATTTGATAAAACACCTAAAAGACATAAACAAAAAGTTGCAGGATTGACTGGTATATTTCAGTTAGTATGTTACAAGTGGAATTAGCGCAATGTTTCTTATTTGATTTCATACAAAATATTTGACAAAATGTCTACACGAAAAATACTACTTAATTGGTTGCATACAAAGTATTTGAAGGAAGTTTTTCATACAAAGTGTTTGACAAAATGTATGAGAGATGAAAATGAAGTTTTTGCAAGTGTGCTTAGGACAAATTTAGTAGGGGTATGTGAAAACGTAGTACCATATCTGATTTTTAAGCTTGTGAATAAGAAAATGATTTGATACCCTATATCCTTAATTGAGCATTTAGACACCAAGTATGTTATAGTATGTGACACGAGGCCTTGTCCTTCTTGTTCTCATTATTTTTGGGGGATCATAGGTATTCTCTCTATTTGTAGTCTAATGTTACTTTCCCAGTGGTATCCCAAAGGTTCCCTCTCTGTAACCCCTCTCTTTTGTCTTCTTGCCTGTATCCTCTTCTCTCTCCTATCAAAGGATTCCTTGTTCCCCTTGGTTAACATTATGTTGTGTTTCTTTTAGTTCAGTCGTATGACTAGAGGTAGAAGTGGTTGATGTCATAGAGGCTATCATGATGGCTTGAGGCCCTCCATGTATAAATCTCAAAGAGATATTGAAAGCTATGACAATATCTATCATAGCAATTCCCCCTGATTACCTAGTAATAAATTGAAATGGCATAGGAAGAAGCTCGAATAAATATTGGGTTCATATCAAATGAAGAATTGATTACATAGGTTGGAAATTGGATTCCATACAAAAGGACGAAAAGGACAAGAAACATTAAATACATTCAAGAAGTTGATATTTACTAGTGGATTAAAACCATAATGGGAAAAATATTAATAGAGCGATTTGAAGAACAAAAAAAATAATTCTCTGCATAGATGAGACTCAATGGTATATGAGGAAGGTGGATCATAAGGTGACAAAAATGGATCATTATTTAGTGAATCGGGAGTTTACTAACTCAAAGGAATATACTAGCCTTCCTGTAACCATTTAGGCGGATAACCCTTCTAAATGAATGGTCATGTTATCAAAATATGCTTACTATGTTTAGTTTCTTTTTATGCCTATTAATCGACAATATGTGGTTTATAGTTGGAAAGGCTAGTTATAATAAATTTAGTATTCATTACTTCTACAATTTATATTTCAGCTTCAGACAATTTCAATGGACAAAATCAATTTTGATGTGTGACTAGCCTAGTTTCCCAGAGGTGAAACAAGTCACACAAAGTCACACAAAGATATATAGTATGTAAGATATTTTGATTTGGTTTAATACAATACCTTCCTAGCTTATACAAAATCAAATTGTTAATTGCAACACTCATTATCCCATTCACATGCTTGAAGGGGGATACATTTCCATGGAGTAGAGAAAACATAGGGTTTGTATTATTGTTTCTAGTATGATAAGTGGTCACCATAGGCTTAACAGAGGTTGCACTAGAGATTTCCAAAACTTGAATTATCTATTGAAACATAAAAAAAAAGATAATAAAATTATTAGCATCAAGGATATTAAATCTCACATGTCTATGAATTTAAAAAGTGAAACCTGTATATTTTTATTATATTTCTTTTAAAATCAAATAGGTTAAAAATAATATGCTCTAAATTCTAATTTGGATTATCAAAATTAATTTCATAAATATAAATGCTTAAAAGTAAAAGTGAATATTGACAAGCCCGCAGGGGTTTGGTCTTGTGGCCAGTAGACGGTTTGCTAAGTCATTCGTGCTGTTGTGCAGGTCACGAGTTCAAGTCTCGTCTTACCCGATGGCCGTGCTTGCAGGCTGTACGGTTCCTCCTAGCGGTTATAGTGGCAACCGGTGGGATTCGACCCTATGTTACATGAGTACGATACCACCGTTGTTGCCGATTCTGCTAATCAACAAAAAAAAAGTGAATATCGACAAAAGTAAGATCATACTTCTAACCTATGTTATTGATCTAATCTTTAGACTAACTCAAAAACACTGGAATAAATGAATTTGTAAAATTATGTTAATATCACCCAAAAAAAACAATACGGTTTTTCCACCATTTTTATTTTCATATCTAATAATTTGCTTTCACTAATTCAAACATTTAATTATATTAAAAATTAGACATTTATTATATTGAAATGATATGCCTTAATGTTTAATTAGACTTATCAAGACGTCGTTATTTTAAATTTCTTAAATATTAATCATATTTAAAAAGAAATTAAGGAAAAAAAAAAATAAGGAAAAAATATTGTGTTCCTTAAAAAATATGGAATTAAGATGATTTATATTTTTTTATTATTCATCATGATGACATTACCATCCACTTTTTATTATTGATTATGATGACATTACCACCCATTGAAACCAAAAATGATCTATCATAATTAAATAGAGAAAACTTAATTAATTTGTTTTATTGGGTTGTTTTTGCTAAAAACTGGTTTTCATAAGTTAACACATTATAATATTAATGTTATTACAAATATTTTGAAAATGACTTTTTATCTCTATGTATTATGTGCACTTTAAGAGAAAATATTTTTCATTTTCTAATTTGTTAAAATTGTAATTTACAAATCATTTCTTACCAAGGTGTTTTAGGTTGTCCAATTTCTATGTTCACTACAAAGCTTGTGGAAGTTTGTAATATTTAGTTTATTCTTGAAACTAGCAATAATAGAGAGATACTTTTGATCTTCTCACTTAGGATAAATGACCTATTTGCAATCAGCCAATTTTTTCTTATTCCCAATCTCATTGTATTACCATAGCTTTTCTTCAAAGTTAGTTATGACAATAATAATAATGACATTGATATTTTGGACAACATCATCTTCAATCACCCTAGAAATAATACTAGAGTTAGGAAGTAACATCACGCATCTACATTCCTTTTAACATTGCCTAATTTTTATTAGTGTTTGAAATTTATATAGAAATCCTCTATGTCTTTTTGTTAGCCAACTTATATGAGAATAAATATCTTGATAACCTTACTTTCATGGGTGGGACATCATCCTCTAAAAGAAGGATAAGTTAGGGTGTATTACTTTTAAATATAATATTCAGCAATGTAAAATGCTTCTAAATTTGTTAGTTTTTTCTCTATGTCTTCTAAGGAAACTACAATCTTCTACTTTGTAACCATGCATAATAACTAGGATATTATACATTTCTATATTATAAAAACAAATTTATATTATTATTTTATTAACTAGAGGAATAAACAACTGGGTCCATTTTGTACTTGTGTGACATGGGGTCAATTTTGACCACCATCGTTATAACCTCTAGGTGTCTATGTACACGCCTTTTTAGACATGGGTAGACTGAGGGGATTGGGTCCTTGAATATATTGGTATATAATACTTCATTATCATGTTGATCACCAATTGAGCTTCCCTCCGGAGGCTAAAACTATTAATTATTTTTTCTTTTACATTATGGATCTCAATTTGTTTTATGTTAGTGAAAATATGAATTACAACATGAAAGATTGTATACTAAACTCTTTACAATACCTAGAAAATGACAAAAAAAAAAAATTCTAAGGCTCAAAACATACATCTTTCTAATTATTATTGTTGTTGTTGTTGTTGTTAAATTTCAATCTAACTATTGCGTTCAATTGAAAATTTTAAATCCGTGTACAACACTTCCTTTTTTTTAAACGAGTTAGCTTTGTATTAATATGTTATAGTAAAGTGTACATATGTGAATGATTGTGCTCTACCATTTGGGAAAATAATTCACAATAATTCAAAAAAGAAATGGAATTCAACTCAGAATTATGCTAAGATCAATTTAGAATCACCAATTACTTATAGTAGCTTGATATTGTAAATTAAAACCATAAAAGTGAACATATAGAAAAAAAAACTAAAAAGATTAGTGGTGTTTTTTATAACCCTATCAATACAAGACATAAGAGCTAGCCTTTTGGAGAGAGTATATGGTACTATCAATGTTATGTATCCATAGGGTCTTTTGGGTCCTTAGCTAGATTGATGGGATTAGATGATTTGACCTCATAATCCTAATATTATCCAACACCTACAATAGGAAAATCCTAGAAATATGTGGGATCTAATATTGATCTCTGTATTAAATGCCACCTTGTAAAATTCCTTGAATTTCTTATCTAGAATGTCAAATTTCTACAAAATGGCATGTTGTTGTTGCCCTCTCTCCTCCACCAACCAAGTGATGAAGGACTTGTTAAGCTATTAGAGCTCAATGAGATTAAAACATTAGTGTCTCTACTCCTAAAAAACTCAATGTCTAGCACCTAATCCTTAAAATTTGTCTCGAATTGAAAGTTGGAGACCTTTCTTCATTTTTTATTTGTAGTCTACTACATGAATGCTACCTCATTTGCGATGTACTTGGACAATCAATGATGGAAATGATCTATGGTTATCATGGCATCCACCTGAGCCCAAGTCATGCACTGGTTTGTATTCTACGAGGGATAATTTTTGTTATTAGGTTTGGAGCCATGGACTCAACTTTTCCTACTAAATTAAGGGAATGTTCCTTGACCAATTCTCTTCATAGTCAATAAACTGTATTAATCATAGGTATTAAAGGGGGGACTAGAATAGTGAGTAATAGAATGATAATAGGAGGGAATGGGCTTGGGTGAAGGAGAGGGCTAGATGTTGGGTGTTGGGAACAACAAACACAAATTTTCCCTCATTGTGACTTCTCTATTTTAGGAGCCAAGTCTACTCAAAGGTAATGGAAAACAAACAAACTAGAATAGTGAAATGGAGATAGAACATACTAGAGTTGTTGAAGACTAAAACATGGATAAGATCCCAACCCTTGCTAGTCCTAAAGCCTAACAACCTACACTTGAACTTTTCCATTGAACCTAGGTACCTAGCCATAAAAACCATACTCCCTTTTAAATCAATAATCCTACACAATGGTGGTTATATCATCTGAGATATTTTAAATTTCATGTGATGGGGTTGTCTATATATGAGTTCCAAAGTATGTCCCCTCCATGCCTTGAATGACTCTGCACATAAAGTATCCCAAGCAAGAATGCATTCAGGTGCCACTTGGGCTCCTATATAACTTCCACATCAGGCGCCCCATTTAGGAAATCTTCACACAACACTAATTTTGTCTTATCATTTGAATATATCAATGATACCTATTCATTTGAATGATTTAATTAATCTCATTCATCCTATTTTGTATCTAAACTATTGGGGATATTCCACTAAAACACGTAACAACCCCCAGTTGATTTTTCATGTAAATAAAATAAAACGAAGGTCCTAGGACACATATTCCAAGTTTAATGGTGGGAATGCATTGTAGTGGGAATAACTTGTGGTTTATTAATGGCTATGGAAATTGGAAAATGCATTGGCAAAGGCAAAGAGGTAATAAAGGGAATTTAATATAGGAAATAAAGGAAAATAGGAGAAAAGTAAGATGAAGGAAAAGCAAAAAGGAAAGGAAGAGACTAGACATCAATCATAAAAAGGCATCAGAGAAACAATTCATAGATTTTGTTAGTTCAGCTTTTGATAAAAAAAATCTCAACTCTTGTTCATTTTATCTCTCTAAAACTCTTACACACTTAGAGAATTCGTAGATCATCCTAGCATTCACTTGGACATGGAGAGAAGTAAGCAAAGGAATTGTGGGAAATAAAAAAGGAGGTTCGATCAACAGCTACAGCTAAGTTCATTGCAAGTAACAAGTTGCATGTGTGATTTCCTTGCTGAGATTTGGGTGCATGGTACATGCATGTGGTTCTTTTGTTATTTTGTTCTCATTTGTATGGGATTTTCCTATATTGATAGTGGTTTCTTCCTTACCTTTCTATTTCTTGGATAACCATGATGTAGTGGGTTCTCTATTTAATCAAAATTTGGATGGTCGGTAGGATTGGATCCTGGTTGAGGTGGTTTCAGGAAAATTCCCAAGGGTCAAGGGTGGAGATGGAATTTCTCATAGAATTATTAATAGATGGGTGGAGACAAGAAAATTCCTCTGGAGATAGTAAAGGAATTCAGAGGCACCGAAGCTTGTTTTGATGTCAGTGAATTATAGACTGGTTTAAGGGAAATCACTGTGATTGAGGGTTGAGGTGGTTTGGCCTGCAGAAGCCCTAATTGGTTCTATTTTTGTTTAACCCATATCATCTCACAATCATGATTGGAATCTGGCGTGGGGATGATTGGTTGAAAGAGAGATTTGGTTCAACCCAATCTATGATTGGGTGGTACATGGGCGTCCCTAACTTGGTAGGCCTTTGCATATGATTAATATGGGTTAATTTTTTATTGTGATCTATGAGCACATGTAATGGTTATTGTGTTGAATTTATGGTTGGTTTTTCATGGATTTTAATCCAGTTATTTGTTGGTTATAGGCATGGTCGAATGATGTGCCCTTACTATAGATCTTGTTCATGATTCTATGAGTTATGGAATAGTTAGTGTATGCAAGGGCTAACAATTGTTGTTTCAACTAGCTTGAGAGGGCATTGAGCCTTATTGATGATTATATAATGAAGTTAAAAATACCTTGATCATATATGTATTCATGACTTGTAGCTACTATATTTACCATATATTTGACGAAATGCCTACCATGTATTAGGCATGTCTTGGACAAGATCTAGCTTTAGTATTGATTGATTATACTTGAGATTATTCTAGATCTAATTCTGGAAAGTTTTGGGTTGTTCTAGGTAGTGGCTTATAGGACTGCCTTAAAAGGGTGGTACTAATCTTACAACCTGACCCTTTGAACTTAATAATTTTGGTTTTAACCACATCCAGGAAGCCTCGTGAGTGTGGTTGGAGACTTCCAACCACATGCATAGCGTTTCAAGCCTATGGTTAGGATGTTAAGCTTGAGAAGAGAAATTTTCGGCTCAACGATTAATCAATAGTGGTTTTTTCAGTCAACTGGATGATTTAATGCCCCTGAGGGAGAGAAGTTTGTTTCCGGTTAGTAGGCCCCCACTTCCATAACTAGAACTTGGACTCCAAGTCATGTCATAGTAACACTCAGCTCATTTTTACCCTAGAGAGCTTGTAAAAGAAGCTAAATGTAGGATTGTGTAGTTACATGTAGATGGTTATGGTTATCATGTGTGTAGTTATTGTCATAATTTATTATCGATATTATGCATGCATCATGATGTTGATATGTGTTGTTATTATTATATATATCATGCTAATCTGGACTAAGTTGTGCAGATGTTATAGCATCCCTTGAGATACATTGAGGTATGAATTTGATTGTCTTCTATTTGATTTATCTAACATAGTAAGTTTGTCGGAAATAGAATATCAGAGATGAAGAGTAGAATGGTCGACTACAGTTCACATGAATCCCCTTATTTATTGGATGTAAAATCAGTGGAATTGGATAATTTAGTTGAGTAGTAAGGAGAAGAGTATTTTCCTTGATCTAGTAGATACACTAAGGAGAGTCTAAGCGTAAATATTCAAAGTTGCAAGGCAAATAATAACAAGTTGATTGAGGCACAGGAAAGACTTGCAAGAGCTTAGGAAAAGCAAGTTGAGGTTAATGAAATCATTCTTCAGATCCTTTTAGATTTACAGAAGCAGGGACAGCTAGGGATGAGTCAAGGATAGGAAGAAAAGACAAATGGGGCATATCGTAATAGGTCTCAGAGAGGACATGTGATAGACAGATATGATACATTCAGAGGGGGTAGATCTTTGGAAACACTTGACAAGAGGGATAGCACTCATGGATTTTATTCCAAATCTGGTTGTGAGAGACATCATTGTCATTACCGCTAGCATACTTACATGAGGAGTGAAAGGAGGAACTTTCCACATGAGTTCAGGAAATCCAAGCCTCCTATTTTTGATGGGAGAGTGAATAAATCAGAAGATGTAGAAGTATGACCACTTGGGATGAAGAAGTTCTTCAGAATGCATGATTATTTGGAGAACATGAAAGCCAATATAGCTACCTTCAATCTTAAGGGAAAAGCATATATCTGGTAGGAATATGTTAAGCATGTCATAGGCACCATGGAAGAGGAGCTAAGTTGGCATGAGTTTAAAATAATCTTTAGGAAGTACTTGTCTCAGAGATATTATGATGGGAAGGCCAAGGAATTATATGAGCTCAATATGGGTTCCATGAAATATGACCAAGTTTTTAGAGTTGTTGAGGTATGTACTCTAATTCAAGGATGAGAAAACAAAGGTCTAAAGGTTCATCAAATGATTTCCTTTAGCATTCAAAGATAAGATCGGATTGAGTATGATGAGGCTCAATCATTGGAGGAATTCATCAAGAATTTGAAGCATTGTTACGAGTAGTCAAAGCATAGGCCTGAGTTCAAGTATGACTTGAAAGTAATCAAAAGACTAAATGAAAATGGCCTAAGTAGTGAGGAATATCTTAGGATCTAGGTGACAAGGATAATGTGGGACCTCATAGGAAGTTCAATGCAACTAAGAGAGGACATGGGTCTCAGCCTAGGGAGCAACAGAATAAAGGCGATGGCAGGAAAACCTTTGAGGTGTTGGAATTGTTTTGGAGATCATTGTAGGAGGGATTTTCCATCACATAGGGGTGGAAATCCTCATATTCACAGTGCTCAGGGGGCACAAACAGTTGGAGAAGTAGGTTAGAGTATTCCTCAAATTTATGAAAGAATGGATAATAGGAAGGCATATCATTAGGAATTTATTATCGAGATGGAAGGTAAGCTTTGTGATTAGGTTGTCTCTATTTTGATTGATTGTGGATCTGATTATAGCTATATTAGTCCTAACCTTGTGGATTAGTGTTGGTTGAGTAAAGAAGTGCATGCAGTTGGCTACAGGGACCTAGAGAAGAGTTCATCACTAGGTGAGATCTTGTGCATTTGAGCTTAATGGCATGCCTACATCATCACATATAAATGTGCTTCCTTTGGGATCATATAGCATGCTTCTAGGCATGGATCGGTTGTCCATTCACAGGACCAAGGTAGACTGCTATGACAAGGCCATTTGAGTGCCTAGAAGATGAAGGGGAAAGGATAATCTTGCAGAGAAAGAAGAATACTACATCAATAAGAATGGTTACAACAATCGAGGAAAAATGCAGTCATAGAAAGGGATGTGTATTGTTTACACTTCATATTTCCAGTGGCAAAGGGAAGGGAGGTGAGGATGATAAAGTCTTCAAGAAGTATCCTATTTTGCAAAAGTTGTAAGATGTGCTTCCTGCAAATATTCCATAGTTGCCTCATCATAGATAGGTGGATTTTTCTATTGACTCGATGTAGGGAGTAGCACCAACATCTAACGAAATGTACAGGATAAGTACTTCAGAGTTGGTGGAACTAAAGTTGTAGCTTAATGAGGTTCTTAATAAGGGGTACATTAGGCCAAGTGTATCTCCTTGGGGTGCACCAATGTTTTTTGTAAAGTAGATGGATACTCCTCTCATATTGTGCATTGATTATAGATAGTTGAATAAAGTAATTATTAAGAATAGGTATCCATTGTCGAGGATTGATGAATTGTTTGATCAATTGAACGGATATGCAATGATTTCAAATATTTATATGAGATTAGTATATTATCAGGTATGCATCAATGAAGACATCTATAAGACTGCATTCTGCACAACGTATGGGAACTATGAGTTTGTGGTGATTCCTTTTGGTCTTACTAATTCTCCAACCACCTTCATGTGTTTAAAGAATAGTGCATTGCACCCTTACCTGGATAAGTTCATGATAGTATTTGTTGATGACACATTGGTATATTGAAAGAATGAGGAGGAGCATGTAGAGAACCTTGCAGTGGTGTTAAGTTTGTTGAGAGAGAATCAGTTGTATTTCAAGCTCAAAAAGTGCAATTTCTTTTTGACTCAGATTCATTACTCAGGACATGTTGTTTCCAAGGAAGGGATAGCATTGGATCGAGAAAACATTAAATCTATCATGGAGTGGCCAACTCCTAGGAATGTGGATGAGGTCAAATCATTCATGGGACTAGCATGTTAGTACAAGCGGTTCATCGGGAACTTCTCAAAGATTGGCTATCATATCACATCTTTGCATAGGAAAGGGAAGAAGTTTCAATGTACTGCTAAGTGTGCAACTAGTTTTTACTAGTTGAATTATTTTGTTACGAATGCTCCAATCTTGAAGATTGCATATCTTGATAAGGATTTTTTGGTTTGTATAGATTCTTTTTAGGAAGGACTGGGTGAAGTCTTGATGCAGGAAGGATAGGCCATTTTCTATGATGACCACGAGCAGAACTATTTGACTCATGATCTTAAGATTATAGCTACCATTCATACATTGAAGATGTGGATACATTATCTCCTTGATAGGAGGTTTGTCTTGATGAGTGATCATAGTGGAATGAGGTATCTATTTGACCAAAACAATCTGAATGTTAGGAAAGCTAGATGGTTAACTACCCTCAGCAAGTTTGATTTTGAGATTAGGTACATTAAGGGCAAGGAGAATAGGTTTATATATGTTCTCAGTAGGAGAGTGTAGGTGAACCATATTTCAGCTATGAGCTCTTATGGAACATATTTGCATGAGTGAATCTTACATGTAGGGCAACATGATGAGAAGTACCAACATCTGAAGCAGATATTTCAGTAGCAAGGTGAAGCTAATAGGGATGAGTATCACCTCTCAGCAAATGGCTTGGTTAGATTTAAGAGAAGTATCTATGTGCTTGATAGTGGTTAGTTGATGAAGCTTATTTTGAGAGAATTTCATGTCAACCCATATTTAGGCCACCCAGGATATTATAAGACTTTGGAAGATGTTGAGAAGTTCTACTATTATCCGAAATCGAAGAAATAGGTTGATGAGTTTGTTGCAAGGTGCTTGGACTATCCGCGGGTGAAATTTGGATGAAAACATCTAACTAGTCTATTGAATTCTATTTTAATTCCAGAATGGAAATGGGAGATCATTTACATGGACTTCATTACAATTTTTCAGAGGACATCGAGACAACATGATTCCATCATGGTTGTGGTTGATAGGTTGAGCAAGGTGGCTCATTTCATTGTATTGAAGTCTATTAATTCAACTATTGAGGTAGCTCAGATCTTCATTAGGGAGATAGTGACGTTGCATGGAGTTCCCAAGAAGATTGCATCATAAAGAGATGGTAAGTCCACTTCCAAGTTCTCGAAGGAGTTGTTTGCGGGATTGAGGATAGATTTAGCCTTTAGTACATCTGATCATCCATAGACAGATGGGGAGAAAAAGATGGTTAGTAGGATTCTTGAGGATATGTTGAGGATGTATGCCATGCATCAACAGAGGAGGCAGGAGGAGTATCTTCCACTAGTGGAGTTTACCTATAATAATGGGTATCAAGAATCCTTGAAGATGATTCCATATGAGGCTCTCTATGGGAATATTTGTAATACTCATATTATTTGGAGTGATCTAGTGAATAAGGTGGTTATTGGATTGGATATGTTGGCTAAGATGGAGCAGGAGATGAAAATTATTAAAAGGAATTTGAAGGCAACATTAGATAGGTTGAAGAGTTATGTAGATCGCATAGAGCATTCAAGGAGTTTTAGGTTGGCAAGAATTTGTATTTACACATCAAGCCCAAAAGGAGATCCTTGAGGATTGGGTCATGTACCAAGTTGGCACCTCGGTATTCTGGACCTTTCGAGGTCTCGGAGAGGATTGGACCAATGTCCTACAAACTTGCACTATCGCCAATAGTGAAAGTCCATGATGTTTTGCATGTTTCATTGCTTAAGAGATATGTGAAGTATCTTGATCATGTGGCTGAGTGGTTTGTATTGTAGATGGAACCAAAGGGAGAGTTTCATCTAGAGCCACAATGAATATTGCAATGGAAATATCTCATGCTCTGGAACCAAGAAAAAGAGCAGGTTAAATTGCAGTGCAAGCACTTTGGGCATGATGAAGCTACATGGAAGATGGTTGATCAGATGAAGGCATTATATCCTTCTCTATCTACTGGTTGAAGCAAATGATTTTTTTATATGTATATGTGTGTGTGTGCATGTGTATATGTGTGTGTGCATGTCATTGTAAATATTGCATCGAGTTATGTTATAATGCTCCAATAGTTAGTATGTTTGTCATGTTTGTCATGTTTTTCAGTAGTTATCATTGTAAATATTGCAACAAGTTGTGTTATAAAGCCCCATATGCAGTATATTTTACTGGTCATAAGCTTCATAGAACACCGAGCATGGTGTTCCCCCAAGGGAAAGTTGTTTGTAAAAACCCCTAGTTGATTTTTCATTTAAATAAAATAAAACCATGGTCATGGGACACATATTCCAAGATGAATGGTGGGTAAACATTGTAGTGGAATTCAGTTGCAGTTTATTAATGGCTATGGAAAATAGAAAACGCATTAGCAAAGGCAAAGAGGTAATAAATGACATTTAATATAGGAAATAAAGGAAAATAGGAGAAAATGAATATGAAGAGACACAAATATGCATACAAGGGAAATTAGAGGGAAATCAAAGGAAAATGAAGAAAAAGGAAAAAAGGAAAGGAAGAGACTAGACATCAATAATAAAAAGGCATCAAAGGAACAACTCACGCCTTTTTCAATTCAGCTTTTGAAGTTTTTGGCTCAACTCTTTCTCATTTTATCTCTCTTACACACTTAGAGAATTCTTGGAGCATCCTAGCATTCACCTAAACTTAGAGAGAAGCAAGAAAAGGAATTTTGGGCAACAAAAAAGAAGGTTGGATTAGAAACTATAGCTAGATTTCGTTGTAGGTAACATGTTGCATGTGTAATTCCCTTGCTAATATTTAGATGCATGGTACATGGATGTGGTTATTTGGTTATTTTGTTGTCATTGGCATGGGAGTTTCCTAGATCTATAATGGTCTTAACCTTGCCTTTCCATTTCTTGGATAGCCATGATGTAGTGGGTTTTCTATTTGATTAAGCTTTGGATGGACAGTAGACTTGGATCCTGATTGAGGTGGTCTCAGGAAAATTTCCAAGGGTTAAGGTTGGAGATGGGATTTCTCCTAGAACTCTTGATAGATGGGTGGAGATAGGAAAATTCTTCTAGAGCTGGTGAAGGAAGTCGTAGGCATTAAATCTTGTTTTTATGTTAGTGATTTATGGACTGGTTTAGGTGAAATCACTATGGTTGAGCATTGAGGTGGTTTGGCCTCTAGAAGTCCTAGTTGGTTATATTTTTGTTTAACCCATAGGATCCCACATTCATTCTTGGAATATGGCATGGAGGTGATTGGATGAAGGAAATATTTAGTTTATCCCAATCTATGGTCAGGTGGTACATGGAAGTCTTTGACTTGGTTGGCCTTTGCATATGATTAATATGAGTTAATTTATTATTGTGATATATGAGCACATTTAATGGTTATTGTGTTGATTTTATGGATGGTTTGTCATGGATTTTATTTTGGTTATATTCTAGTTATAGGCATGGTTGAATGATGTTCTCTTACTATGGATCTTGTTCATGATTTGATTAGTTATGGAATAGTTAATTTATGAATGCACTAACAACTGTTGTTGTATGTTAGGTCCCTATAATACTAGTGTAACCCCTTATTGTTATTAGTACAACCCCCTTATTGTATTATTGTGCCCATATAGTCCCCATGTTGTTATTATTATGCCCCACAGAAGCCCACTATTGTTATTGTTGTGCCCCTACAATATTATTGTTATGTAGGCTTTGATTGTATTGGGACCCCTTAGACTCCTATATATATAAAGGAGGTATTTTCATTTGTATCATGGAAGAATTGTTCATTTATGTAATGTAGAGGAGGTTTCCCCCTCGAAGAGACTAATTTTTAAGTCGTTGATATATCTTTTCTATCTTTTTGTGATCTAGTTTCATAAGATTTGGTATAAAAAATTTGGATTCTATGGTTTCATTGCTCCAAATAAGTCATCTTGGCATTTTTTACATAAATTTTTTTCTACAAAGTTTCAGAAGCTAGAAAAAACCCCATTTGATCTGAAATCATTTTGAACCTCAGGTCCTAATTTTAGATCTTGTCTCGCTATATTTTCGAATATAGGATCTAAGGAAGTTAGGGTTTTTCCAAGCCCTAGAATTTCATCGTAAGCAGGCCATCATGGAGTTTGTACTATAATTTGTTTTATGTGAAGGCTCAGACTCGAAAACTAAAACCCATTTGATTCAAAATTGTGATGAAGCTCGGAACCAAATTTCAGATCTTGGTTTTCTATATTTTCAGAGATATGGTCCAAGACATTTAGGGTTTTTGCAGGATCCCGAATTACATACCAAACATGTGACCTGGGGAAAATATTCATAACTTTCTCTCTGAGCATCAAATTGAAGTTTCGTAAAATGTTACAGAAAGAGGAAGACCTGTAGTTTTTTGTGTATCGGTTTCAGGTCCTAAGGTTGATACAGTGATAGATGGCACTTCGTACAAGTTATCTCTACCAAAAAAGTCTATAATTAGATCATCGTGGGAGATTTAGCATAAATATTTCTTTGGGAATCCGATCTTGATCAAACTTGCAGGATTGGAAAGAGGACTCGAAGGGCTATGGTAGGATTCAATTTCAGACCTTGGAGATTCGAAATTACTGAGATATAATAGATTCAAGATTGAGCTCCTACAGAGTGAGAAAAGGGGTGTAGTTTTTTTAAAGTTTTTCATAAGTTTGGTTGAGAAACTAGTTTGAAGGAATTCAAAGGCGTGGAAGCTAATGTGGATGGTATAGAAGAAAAATAGAAGGCAACATGGAAGGTTTGAAGACAGATTTGACAAATTTGCTACAAGAAATTCTTACTAATGGCGAAAGGGTAGTAAAGGAAACTCATGATAAGAACAAAAGAAATGTTAATCATGATTTCATAGACTTTAATGTTGGATTAAAGACTCGTCATGTTCCAAAGATTAATATGAGGAATTTTGATGGAAAGGATCCCGTAAAATGGATATGAATGATGGATCAATATTTTTATCTCCATAATGTGCAAAAAACACAAAAGGTACGCATTGCAACTTTATATTGGAACCAAATCAGTTCGTATGGTATCGATGGCTTTGCTCTCATAAACAATTTTTCACTTTGACAATTTTTATGGAAGAAATGATAGCACATTACGAGGATGCAAAAAGAAACACCTTTTTTTTCCAATTGATAAATCTCAAACAAAAGGGTTCAAAGATGGAGCACATTGAGGACTTCCAAAAATTGGTAAAAGATATCCTAGAGGAGCATAGGATTGATGTGTTCATAGGGACTTTAAAGGATAACATCCAACATGAGGTTCACCTTTGGGAACCTAATTCATTGGAGAAGGCATTCAGGTTGGCAAGAAAAATGGAAAGCAAAATTATGGCAACAAGGAATCCTACCACTCACAACTATAAAGATGGAAATGTTGTTTCTCCTAGCTTTTCACCACCTACAAGGTTGACAAGACAACAATTGGAATAAAAAAAGAGCAAAAGGGCGTTGTTACAATTTTGATAGAAAATACACTAATGGCCATAAGTGTGCTGAGAAGAAATTAATTTATATAGATGGGGAAGAGGAGTAAGAAAAGGAACAAGAAACGTCAAAATAAGAGGATATACACCACAAACCAATCCTAGAGAAAGAAGAAATGAATCTAACCATATCTTGTAATACATTGACAAGAATTACCACTCCTCAAACTGTCAAGATAGAAGATCATATCAAGAAGAAAAAGGTAATATTTTTGATTGATTTGGGTAGTGCCCATAATTTTATTCATTGTAATATAGCCAAGGAATTGAATTGATTCCTATATCCAGTACCAGAGTGTCAAGTAATGGTTGCAAATGGAGGAACCATAAATTGCACTAGAAAGTGCCATAATATCAAGATATCCATGGGAGAATATGTCTTGAATGGTTCAATTCTTTCCATTCCAATGGGTGGTGCAAATGTTGTACTAGAAGTCTAATGGCTACAATCTTTGGGTACGATAGATTTTAATTTTCAAGAAATTTTCTTGAAATTTTTCTGGGAAGGAAAGGGAGTTGAATTAAGGGGTATCGAAGCGAAACTGGGAAATATAATTAGCTCTAACATCATGAAAAAGCTTCTAAATAAATAACAACGAGGTGTAATTGCACAATTATGTTCACTAGAGGTTCCCACATCAAAATCATCTATTTCTCCAGATCTCCAAAACATTTTTGACAATCATTCCAAGGTATTTGAGACTCCCAAATGCCTCCCACCTATTCTTGATCATGATCATGCTATTCATTTGATTCCAGGAAGTGTTCCCCCAAACATTGGGCCTTATAGATATCCATATGCCCAAAAGAGTGAAATTGAATGTATGGTTGCAAAAATGCTAGAGGTTGGTATAATTCAACCTATTCAAAGTCCTTTCTCTTCTCCAGTGGTATTCATGCACAAGAAGGATGGATCATGGCGCATGTGTCTGGATTATAGGGAGCTCAATAGGCTTACTATTAAATATAAATTTTCAATTCCTATCATTGATGAATTATTGGATGAATTCCATGGAGCAATTTACTTCACCAAGTTGGATCTTCCTTCGAGATATCATTAAAATAAAATGAAGACTGAAGACATTATAGAAACAACATTTAGAACACATGAGGGTCATTATGAATTTTTGGTCATGCCTTTTGGCATTACCAATGCACCTTCTACATTTCAAGGTTTGATGAATTCCATTTTCAAACCCTTCCTTAGAAAATTTGTGTTAGTATTTTTTGATGATATACTAATCTACAACAAGTCTTAGAAGGATCATGTTCAACATGTTGACAGGGTGCTCAAACTATTGGAGGAGAAATAATTATATGAAAAAAGCTCCAAATGTTTCTTTGGAGTACAATAGGTGTAATATTTGGGTACTCAGTTAGTTCATAGCCCATCTTATCATCCTCAATCTGATGGGCAAACTAAGATAGTGAACAAATGTTTGGAAGCATATATCTGTTGCTTTGTATCTGATAAAAAGACATAATGGGTCAAGTGGTTTCCTCTAGTTGAATGGTGGTATAACACTTCCTTCCATACTACAACAAAAATGACCCCATTTATGGCACTTTATGGATATCATCCATCATCCATCACATAAGCTTTAAAAGAAAATTCTAAGGTTCAAGCACTGGAAGATCACATCGATCATCAACAACAAGTTCTCAAACCCACAAAGGATAACCTCACTTTGGTGTGGAATAGAATGAAACAACAAGTAAATGAACATCACAGTGAAAATTTGTTTGATGTAGGTGACTAGGTATTTCTACAACTACAACCATACAAACAAATGTCCCTCAAGCAAGCTAATAAGGATAACAAATTATCACCAAAGTATTATAATATGTACAAGGTGTTACAAAATATTGGTACTATAGCATACAAATTGGAGCTTCCTGCATCTTCTCGGGTGCACCCAATTTTCCATGCTTCATGTTTAAATAAGGTTATAGGTGAGAATATCCCAGTTCAAACAATATTTCCAGAACTTGATGAGGAAGGAAAAATCATATTGGAACCAGAAGTAGTCACAAAAACAAGAAATTGACAGCTATGAAATTGATCAATTTTAGAGTATCTTATCAAGTGGAAGAACTTACCCATTGAATATTCCACATGGGAGGATGAGAATTTTATACAGAAGCATCTAGAACTACTCAAGCATTGAGGATAACACCTTTTGAAGGAGAGAGGCATGTTAGGTCCCTATACTACTAGTGTAACCTTATTGTTATTAGTGCAACGCCTTATTATATTATTGTGCCCATATAGTCCCCATGTTGTTATTATTATGCCCCATAGAAGCCCACGATTGCTATTGTTGTGCCCCTACAATATTATTGTTATGTAGGTTTTGATTGTATTGGGACCCTTTAGACTCCTATATATAGAAAGGAGGTCTTTTCATTTGTATCATGGAAGAATTTTTCATTTGTGTATTGTAAAGGAGATTGCCCCCTCGAAGAGGCTAATTTCTAATTCGTTGATATATCTTTTCTATATTTTTGTGAACTGGTTTCGTAACATTGTAGCTATCTTGAGAGGGCATTGATCCTTCTTGATGACTATTTAATGAATTTAAACATATCTTGATCATATATGCATTCATGACTTGAAGCTACTATGTTTACCATATTTTTGATGAAATGTCTACCCTGTATTATGCATGTCTTGGACAATATCTAGCTTTAGTATTGATTTCTTAGACTTGTGATTATTCTAGATCTGATCCTGGAAAGTTTTGGGTTGTTTTGGGGAGTGGCCTGTAGGCCAATCCTCAAAAAGTAGGACTAATATTTCAACCCCGCCATCTGAACTAAATAATTTCAGTTATAACCTCATGCAAGAAGGTTCATGAGTGCGGTTGGATCCTTCCAACCATATGCACAGTGTGCCAAGCCTGCGATTGGGGTGTAAAGCTTGATAAGAGAAAGTTACAACTTAGGGATTGATCACTAGTGGTTGTTTCCAATCACCTGGATGATCTAGTATCCCCGAGGGATGGCAATGTGATTCTAGTTATCATGCCCCCCTTCCATAACTAGAACTTCGGGGTCGGTTCATGTCATAGTAACACTCAACTCATGTTTACGCTGGAGAGCTTGTAAAAGCAAGTAAATGTGGGATGGGGTGGTTACAAAATATTTCATCACAATAGATCTAATAAAATACTCAAATATTTACTATGAATGTTAATTCCCATTAGATCTAAAATTATTTATTTGTTGTTTTCAATCTTAAATGAATAAATTAATTAAAATAGGATAAATGTATAATAGAAAGAAATACACATACCACCCACAATAGAAACAAATTTAATCTAGGTACCTTTATGGGAGAAAACCCATATAGAAGGTGAGGTTTCTCTACTCTCTTTTATTTAGTTTGAAATATGTTAGGCCAAAGGAAGATGCACCCACTATGGAGCTTATTGAGACCTATAGCTTGAAAGGCTGCTATAAAACCTCAACCTCCTCAATTTTCTCTCTAACTTCCAACTCCCATTTTCTCTACTCAATCATGGGAGAAAATACTATAGCATAGAATGGAACCCCTACTCCTCCTAGTGGCTGAGTATTCAACATGGAATGATATCCAACTATGGGTAATATTTGACTCCCTCAACCCTTAGCTAGATTTTAAGATTTTATACCTTCTAAAGTCTTATATAAATTTCACACATGGTTAGCCCCATATCCATCTGTAATATCGGTTGACATGGTATCCTCTTGTACCATGGTGATCAACATGGTAGGTCAACTTATGGGAGGCATAACCTTTGCATATGAACTTCACTTGATGTGGTTCTTGCATCATTAGAAAGGCATTTGAGTCTAGAACAACAACAAAAGGTCTAGCACAACTGAGAGTTTTTTAAACCCAAAAAATAGCATTTAATGCCTCAAATTAGCTCTAGAAGTTTCCATACCCCAATTCTCCAAATTGGGAATACCTTGAGGCCATAACATCATATTGCTACATGTTTAGGATTTACCTTGACATAATTTAACTCTACCTTTCTAATAAAAAATAAGAGCTAAAATTATATGGTCAAAGAAACTAGGCATATATCTTGTACATCACCCTTTCATAATTTTTTGGTTTAGCTGCAGTGATAGGTCCTCATAAATATGAAGTTTGGATGGTAGATTCAATAGTTATTCAAAATTTAATGGAAATAATGGTTTGACCCATAATTAGAATGATGTTGCAAGATTATTCATTCAATGTTTTCCTCCCTAAAAGCATTGAGATATATGAGAAATAATACAATGGTCATATCTAAATCATACCTCCCCATTTAGGGAGTCTTTTGGTCCCAAAAATATTTACTAAATGAGGTGAGGAAAAATTTCCTCCATCTTCTGCTTGGAGTACCATTTAGCTTTTCCTAACATTCATCCTTTCAAACCTATCTACCAAACTTAATGCCACCTTTTTCTTTTAGATATATGCCTCTTCTATAATGATATGTCCTTTGCCAACTTTTCCTAAGCATCTGGTTCTAAGTCGTCTATGGAAGATAGGACATACCCCTCCTCTTGATCCAACATGGAAGGCTCAAAGAGTCTGAGATTATCCATATTCACTATTGATTAAATGCACATGTATGGAGGTAGACAAATTCTATAGAAATTATCTCCACCTATTCTAATATATTGAAAGGAATATACCACAAATCCTTGATGTTATTACTAGGACCCTGTAGTCTTTCCCATGCAACTTTAACCATATTTTGTCTCTCTCTGAAACACATCTGTTTTGTGTTGATCATGCATAGCCTTATATTTTTATTCTTACTTATTCAATTTATTTTTTACTTGCAAATGGATATTCCTAATCCTCTCAACATTTTTTTCTCCTCTTAATACATCTCTTGTGAGGTCCTCCCTCACTTCTTATTTTCCATATACAACATCCGAGGGCGAAGGTGGAAAATATCCCAAGAAATTTTTAAAAGGTGTCTTACTAATAGAAATGTGGACTTGATTGTTATAAAGGTGTTGCGTATAGATCATATTTTCTTCACATATATTTGGATGCTTTTTATTATAACCCCTCAAAAGCCACACCAAATCCTTGTTGACTACTTCTTATTACACATCTATTTTTCGATGGAATTCTATTGACCTCTATAATTTTGTGTCCCTTTTTTCCCACAATGTAGTCCAAAATGCGTTAAGGATCTAGTTTCCCTATCTAAAATGATGCTTTTTGGTATCCCAAAGTGCAACTAGACGTGTTGAAAGAACAATTTTGTTGTTTCTTACCATTTTATGGTATTTTTGGAGGAAATCATAATGCATATATTGTTAAACATGTCAACTACTAGAAATAGGTAGTCATGTCCTTTCCTGGTTGTTCATAAATATCCCAAAAAAATCATGGAAATTATTTCCTAAGGAAATGTGGGTAAAGGTAAGGGATAGTATATACCTTACTTCCTATTACTTGGCTTGTTATTACAACAAAGTATACATCCCCTAATGTACCATGCTACATATTCTTGCATTTTGTGCCAATACACATACCTTCATAAGTTAGAAACTATTTTCATGACACCAAAATTCCCTATGACCTTGGATGTACAAGTCCCTCTACTAAGCTAAAAATTCTCACCCTTAGGAACATAATGCTTATCCAACTTGTAGAATAACCCATTATAGAAATGATAGACAACTTTTCTCTCACTATCTTCTACACGACTCTTGCTCTATAATTATCGAAACACCTCCTTGATGTCCTCATCTTTCGCATATGAATCTCTGTATGAATCATCAGTTAAATTCTCTATGTGCATCAGACTTCCCAAAGCTATAATTTTTTATGTGAGTGGCCTTGAAAGCGTGCTTACTAACTTGTTTATGCTTCCCTTTTTGTATTTGACATCTAGATGAAACTCATGTGAAAACCACATCCACTTGTAGTGTCTAGTTTTTTATGGGTTAGTCTAGGTCTACAAATATTGTAGTTGTTGGTGATATATTTATGATCCATAAACTACAATGGATATTCCAGTGAACAACTTGTCACAATGGATTTGATGAAGAAAATCGACTAAAATATAAATTATATATTATGAGTGTTAATTTTCTTTATATTTTATATTTATTGATACATATTGGATCATTATATTGTTTGTGGTCCATATTGATGCTTATAAAGTGGAAAATGTGGCAGAATTAGCTCTCAGGGTGATTTTTACCAGTGGGACCTAGTTTGGAAAAATGCGCCTGAAACCTTTTGGGATTTTTTTGACAAATCAAATTACATTTCTTGGGGTAAAATTTTGCTACTTTGTCCTAGCATAATTTTTCCCTATTTTACACACAAAGACATTTCCAAAGGTGCAATAATCATGTCAATTGGAGTCTGCATGCGAAAGTTATGCCACTTAGAAGTTGACCTTCTTG
This sequence comes from Pinus taeda, assembly GCA_000404065.3. NCBI lineage: Eukaryota > Viridiplantae > Streptophyta > Pinopsida > Pinales > Pinaceae > Pinus > Pinus taeda. The sequence continues at coordinate 97,450 of APFE030939947.1, forward strand.
TCTTCACCACCATAATATGAGAGGGTGCCATGTCAGCCCCCATTATTTATGAAAAATGGACTTGCCACGTGATTATGATGTAGAAGACTCTAGAAGAGTCTATATTGTAGCTCTGGTTAAGAGTTGAGGTAGTTAAACCTAACCACTAGTAGGTTATCGGGCTATGTTATAATTGATCCACTAGGAGGAGAGGGGGTTCCATTCTTCCAAGTGAATTTATTCCATAGTTCAGAAAAATAGCCAAGAGGGATAGGAGGTAGAGCACATATTGAGGATTTGTTCAATGTAACAGCCCATGGGCTCCAGGCCGTACTTCTTTGTACTCACAACCATATTTCCATTTAGAGAAAGAGAACAAAGTGGCCTCACCTTCTAGCTAGCTTTTTCTTCTTAAAGGGTTTCCCATGTCATATCTTGTGTCAAATGTGTGTGTAAGATTTTATTTCATTGTTCTCTAAATTCTACATAATTTTAATTGGCATGCATGCATTATTAGTATTATTATACATATTAAGAAATCTAAAAAGAAATAAAAATTATAATAGTGTAGAATTTCAAATTTTAAATATAATTTTATCAAAGCTATTGTGAATAAGTGTCCGGTATTAATTTGTTGTTTTATTTGCTTATGCATGTAATAGATAAAATAGAGAACAATGAAATTAAACACACACCAATTATAGTGAACACCAAATATGACCTGGGAAAACCTTCAGGAGAAAACCCAATTGGAAGGTGAAGTTTCTCTTCTCTTTCTTCTATAAATCAAAATGATGCAAATAAAAATGAGTGAGACCTGTGGCCCTAAGGATACTATAGAACACAAAACCTCTTTATTCTTCCTTTTCTCTCTCACCACTCTCAGCTACTTTTCTTTACAACGGAACAAGAATACACTCAAATAGAATGGAACCCCTTTTCCTCTTAGTGGTTGGTTATAACATCTTGATAGCCAACTAAGGGTTAAATTTGACTCATTAAACCCTCAATATGAGTTAACAATTGAAACTTCTAGTGTATTTTCATCATCTCCATGTGTCTATCCCCTTTTCCATGAGTAATGGGGTTTATGTGGCATCCTCTCAAATTATGGTGGTAAAACCTAGTAGGTCAAATTCTAGGATGCGTAATTTTTTCATCTAAACTCTAATTGGTGTGATTCTTGCACCATTAGAAGGTCCTTAAAGTGTAGAATAGCACAAATTTCAGGAAAACACCTAGGAAGAAAAATTTTACCTATAAAAGGGCTTCATTCAAGGCCTCAAATTGGCCCCATGATATTTCTAACCCTAATTCTCCAGAGTAGGTCCCACCACTAAAATTGCTCTTATAAGTTGATTTCTCTAATTTTTCCACCCTAAAACCATGGAGATAGATGAAAAACTATAATGGTATAATCTAGATTAATGTGGTTTTATAACATATTTTCCCACTCCTATCCATCAGAAACTCTTGATTGGCCTGGGAAAATCCCTTTTCCCTTGTAAACATTTCTTCATCTTAAAAAACAAATTTCAAAATATATACATGCTCTATTGTGTATGTATGCAACGCTTGTGAAATATTATTACATACAACCTTTTAAAATTGGAAAATATATATAAAATACCTATTTTTCAGGTGGGGATTATGTTCTAGACCAGAAACCCACCTGCAAGAGCATATGGCCTAATTGAATTAATTTGTTTTCGATGGTATAAATACACACTATGGGTTGGCCTAAAATGAATCTTGATGATTCACATCCTTATACTACCAAATTATCCCCATATCATTTTTGCATTATCCCATGATCTATGCACTTACCTATCTCTTAGAAACTCTTGTTTCCATGCATCTATGTTGAGCCCCACTTATCTCACATCATATTGCTTCTATTGGAGAGGAATTTTTCATTTTTCAAAGTAAGAAAGATCTATAGGAAGGTTTCGTTGGTGCCAACATTCAGGATCAAGTTGTAGATTAATCACCTCTTGTTACTATAACTTCAATAAAGAAACTCATGTTATTTTCTAGTTTACATTGTTTATCTTTATGAATGTGGATTTGTAATGGATATTATTATGATCTTAATTATTTATATGCATATGTACTTTGAATGCTATGATCCGATGGTGTCTTCTTGTCTGTCTTACAGGTCTACAACTTCAAGAGGAAACGTTAGGGTTTGGACCTTGTGGGATTGTCAACAAACATAGGACCTATGGGTATGACTTATTTTCCTACCTTTGTCAATTCAGGTATGGTGCATGTCTAATTGAGTTTCTTTATTTAATTTTGTTTCTACTCTATTAGGGCTTTTAACCCTATCCGTAGGGAATATTTCATGCAAATGTGTGGATAACACTCTACTTACCCATTAGAAAATGTTTCCACTTTTTGATAGATTGTACTAGGGCCTAAAACGCCTTATTTTAGGTAGAGTATTTGAGAACTACCCCATGAAATACTTCAAAATGATGGCATATAGGTCTTCCTCATTGCATCAAGAGAACTCCAATTTTGGTAATGAAAAATTATTGCTTGACCAATTTTTTATTTCATCTCATCAAAATTCTTCTAACAGTTCCCCCCCCCCCCACACCGCACTAGAAACTCTTGCCACTTGTTGTTATGGCATGAAGTGGTGTAGCTAGTACTAAAAATGTAGTTGTGCAATTTCATAGGTATTGTGTTACCCAAACAAAACTCCTAACATTAGAGACATTTGTAGGAACCAATAACTAAATAAAGGACTCCATCTTCATAGATCCATCTTAAGCTCCCTTCCACCAATTACATACCAAGAATACACCAAAAATTGCTAGGAAAACTCACATTTATTAATATCTTATAGTAGTTGGTGATTCATAAAAATATATATCCCTTGTAACAAGTGTGATATGTGCACCTCCTAGGTCACATTGTAAAACAATATATCATTCAACTAAACTATAATAAATGAATCTATATATGGGCATCATATACCATTCATTAATATAATAATTGTATGTAGCGTGTTGTATAAATGAAATGGTATGACCAACCATTCATACAAACTTTGTTTGATTTTAAAGGTGGTCTTCCAGGTGTCTTCTTACTTGACTTGAACCTAGTGGTACCCCAATTTTAAATCTAGCTTGGTGAAGTATTTTGAATGTTGCAACTGATCTAATAGATCATCAATATTGGGTAGAGGGTATTGGTTATTGAGCATAATCTTGTTTAATTCTCTATAATTTGTACACATTCAATCATTACATTCCATCCTTATTTTGTATAATAATGATGAGTGACCCACAACATGAGGTGGTTGGTTGAATCACACCTTGCTCCAACAACCGCTACAACTCCTTCTTCACTTCATTTGATTTTTGAACAAATTATTATAAATGTGAGTCTATAAATAATTTTATTTCATACTCCGATTCCCTCTTGGGTGGAATCCCTCTAAGCTCTTGAAACACTCCTCTATGTTATTATAGTAACCCTTCAGGTTGATGTTTCTATTCTTTAGTACACCCCTCTAGTGATGCATTTGTTTTTATCAACTCATCATTAGACTAATTTTATCTTCAGAAAAGTAACATGTATTTCTTTCTAGAACTAGTTATCTTCTTGGCTTGGTTGGAACTTGCTACTGAAATATTTGACTTTCCTTTATGCACGTTGATTATGAAGGATTTCCCATCCTTTATGAAGTAGTACCAGTTGGCTCTATGTATGAATATTGAATCTCTCATAAAAATGTAGGGATGTTGAAGCACAAATCCACATACATCAATTGGCATTACATCCAATTCCACTTCATCAATATAATCGACATTTACAAAAATATTAATATTGCATTGTTTTGTTACATTGATCTTTGCATCCTTGTTTACCCATCCTTATTAATATGGGTTATGATGACCGTGAACCATCAATCCAAATTTTTTGATAAGATCCACTACTATGTGATTTGCATATGAAATTGAGTCGAATAGAGAAAATATCTTGGTATTCTTGACCTAGATCTCAATATGGAATATTTTTTTTCATATCCTTGTCTTGTTGGAAATGAAGGCGACTCAGATTCACCTATTTCTACATTAATGTTCATACAATATTCTAATCCACATAGAATTTTATTTCGATCAGAATGCTTAAATATCTAGCTAGAATATCATTTTTTATTGAATCCTTCTTATGATTCTTCAAGTTCAAATTTTGGCGTAGTTTCTAGCACTTCTCGACAATGTGAACATCATGGTTGCAATGGCAACAATTATTGCTAGGGTCCTTTCACTAATGTGAAATGGTTTCTATCACCATATCATTTCCCCATTTCCATTTATTCTTCCCCTCTTTCGAATATTCTCAATGCTCTTTCTAGTTTAAGCCACTTGGATAACCATTCTTTTTGGCTTATGCTTTCCAAATATTGTTCCTATACACATGCCTCATCCATTTCCTTTGGCTTAAAGAGCATCACTTGATTTTATATATGGTTATTTAGACCTTTAAATACTTTAGGACTACATTTGGGTTCTTGGGAAAGATACTCGACATGATGGTAATCTTTCTGAACTTAGTGATGTACTCTTGTACAGTCTGCCCCTGCCTCTATCTCAAGTAGTGTCACTGGATCTATTGTCCTTTATAGACTTTATAAGGTAAAATTGAGGCTTAATGAGGGTTTTTAAGTCCTCCCACCAGTTACTAGTGGATCAACCTCTACCCTAATTGTTTCTGTATGATTTTCCTGCCATGTCAGAGCATGGTCTTATAACTTCAATCCAACAAATGAAATATTTTGTTCTTCATCTGTATGGTGAACATTAAAATAAACTACTAATTACTAAAGCTAGTTATTTATTTTAATGCATTTATCTCACTTGGTATGAATTTTTGTCCACTTCCATTTCCTTCTTGAATAGGGACTATGAATGGCTAATGGCACTCAAAATTGGATGCTCTTTCCTTGACTCCTTTTCTGGTTCTTCATGATATTCTAATTTCCCCTCTGATATAACCTCTGAGTTAAAGCATCCATATTTTTTTAATGATCCAAGTTTGCCTGCTAAAGCCACCATGAGGAAGTTTATATTGTGTCTGATGTTGACGACTTGTGCTTCCTACCTCAAAAATGTTTCCTCCATTAGATCATGAGGATTATTGTGAACGGACTCATTATCCATAACTATGGTTCTAGAGATTTATTTTTAAATTGATTCCTAGATGATCAGGTGCTCAAAATTAGGCTCAAAAATCAAAGTGTTAGAATCTTGATGAGCTTAGCTTTAGATTGAAGATCTCGTCATTCTTATTCCATCGGTGTGAATGACACTCAAATCTAAGCTCGTATGCAAAAGTTAGAACAAGTCAAATTTCAGGTTTGATTTGCTCACTTGGCAGGATTGGATGATGTGGCAGGTTCCATTAATGAATCGGGAGGCACCAAGTGGCAAACCGCCATTGGTCCCTGCATTTTGCAAGTCACACATTGGAGAAGGGACGTGTCACAAAATTGGCCCCTGGCAAGATTAGGGTTGCGATGTGATAAATCACATATCACACATCACAATAGGGAAGCAGGACAGCGCTACAGAATCGGCCCCACCAGGTTTGGGTTGCGATGCGATATCGTAATTGTAAATCACAACACGACAAAGTCTCGCATATACAAGACCAACAGTTTTTCGCCGATTGCGATATCTCGAATGGATAAGGTTATAGGTTGCAGTTTAATGTCTCGTCGGGTCCACCAATATTGTAATATCACATTACCTTCCTTGTTTACAGACCATAAGCCCGCAGAACTCCACCGATTGTGATTTGAGATAAGATAGTAAGTGTTGGTAGATTATGGCCCGTCGTGTAGTGAAATTTTCACCCAATTAGTGCATTTTTGGGGTTAATTTGTAGGATCATGTCGGAAATGGGGCAATTTGTGGAGTGAATAATGGAAAAACAAGGGGAAGTCATAACTTCTTCATTTTTCCACCAAATTGGATGCAAAAAGAGGCTAGATGGCCATTTTTTAGTATTCTGCACTGATTGGAGTAGGTTTCTAAAGCATTTGAGCATTGTAAACACAGTTTTTACAGTTTTGAGGATAATAGAGAGGCCCAAGCCATTGGAAGCTGGACCAAGGAGACATAGACCAGGAGGGGTGAACTTGTTTATCATGTGCTTGTTGTAATGTGTTTTTGATGATGTTTTGTACATGTTTATGTTGTTGTTCAGATTATGGTTTATGTTAAATTTCTCATAAAATTAACAAAAAAACTCTTCATTTTACTTGCAAAAATTGATGAATCCTTAAGCACAATGAAAGCATTTTGTTTATAATCTAAGGAAGATCTTAGCACTGAAAACTAATATTCTAAATCAGATCACTAGATCCCATGCAACTTTCCAAAAATACCCCAAATAAACCTGCATTGATGCCAATATGGTTTATAAATTGTTGTGAATATTCCACTAGAATAGTTTCTCCCAGTAGATCTGATAAAATACTAAAATATTTATTGTGAATCATAATTCCCTTTAGATATCATATTATATACTTATTTTTTCTTTTCTTAAATGAAAATGTAAGAAATATAGAATAGAAAAAAATGCATGAACCATCCATAATAGATAAAAATCATGCCCTCATAAACTCTTATGGTAGAAAATCTAGCTAGAAGGTCAGGCTACTATGTTCTCTTTTATCTAGTATGAAAATGTGCAAGTACAAAGGAAGATGTACTATATATGGAGTTACTTGAGACTTATGGCCTAATAGACTACTATAAAACCTTAACCCCACCTCCCCTTCTTTTCTCTCTATATTCCCACTCCTAGTGTTTCTATTCAAATATGGAATACAATTAGAATGGGACCCGTCACTCCTCCTAGTAGTGTTGTATTTAACATATCTAGATAGCCAACTAAGGGCAATATTTGACTCCCTCGACCCTTAATTAGAGTTATTATTTTTGAAAGTCCACATATGACTAGTCACATAAGCATTGGGTATTAGAACTTGATGTGGCATCCTCTCACACCATGGTGGTCAACTTGTGGGAGTAATAAATTTTGCAAACAAATTCTATTTGACATTATTCTTCCATTGTTGGAGATGTCTCTGAGTTTAGAACAATTTTATGGGATATAGTGCAAGTGGGAGTTTTCTAGCCCCCAAAAAATGTCATTTAATGTCTCAAAATGGATCTGGGAGGTTCAAAACCTAATTCCCCAAATCATGTCTTGCTATTAAAATAACCCTACAAGATGATTCCTCCCATTTTTTCCAATTATGAAAGCATTGAGATAAATAAAAAATAATATAATGATCCAATACATATCATATTTTAAATGAATCTAAATTTTGTATGTTTTATATATTTTTTGGTAATCATAGTGAAATATAGTGATGCAATAGTTAGTGAAATCATTACTTAACATTACTTAAATCCCATTTTTGACTGCATAATCAATTCAACATCCTTAAATACCCCTGAGGAAGTTGACTTATGCAATCTCAACAACTAAAATATGCAATTTTAGAATTTCTAAATAAGTTTTGGGAAAACACCATCAAAAAAATGTACTAAAAATGGTAAAAACATAAAACATTTAGACTAATTGTTTTTTTTAAATTCCAGTACAATTAATACATTCCATTAAAAGAAAATTTCTCACATAATATTATTGGCATTGTATCATTTGACTTGGTCAAAGAGGATATTCATTTTTCTTAATTTGAATTATCTCATTCAACATTGTCTTAGTCATAGAAACTACATGGTTAAGTTTTGGATTTTTTTTTTTTCAATTAATACTTTGTATGAATTTTGTTAATGATATTATAAGGTTATAGAGCCTTATGAACATGAATATAAATAAGGTTATACTTGACATTCTTCATAAAAACAGATAATGTGAGATGGCCTACTCTTTGTACCTTGAGAATGTGTGATCACTTGAGCTCAGCGATGACATGTATTCTAAAGGTTTCCCATTGAATGTCATTACTTACACCACTTCCATACAGACATTTTGCAAAGAGGGAAACATGATCAACACCTACAAACTTCTTACTCATATGAAGCTCTATGTGGCCAAGCCCAACAACGTCACTTGCACTTCCCTCATCAGTGGCTATTGTTGCATAGGGAACTTCGAGCATGGTTGATGAGATGTTGGCAATGGGATGTGTACCCAATGTCTTCAGTTAAATGACTCACATTAGTGCCCTCTACACAACAAGGTAAGCTTTTTGAAGCCCTTTAAACCTTAGATTCTATGGCAGGCTTGGAGGTATACGTGTGCAGTGTGAGGCTATGCCACCTAGAATGGAAGTTGTAGCTTCATTTGGTTCTTCAACAATAACATAAATCAATGGAAAAAGTATTGTAAACTCCAAGCATATTTTCTCATAATTGGAGTAAAACCAGCCATAAAAGATCATGAATTTGATTCCAATTTGAAGAACATTGAGCTAGAAGGTAGGTTTCATCAAATAAAAAAAACTAGTACCATGGTTCATGAGTTGATAATGCAAATTAGCGTTTTAGTTGCAAAACCATTTTAGTTTGTTTACAGCAACTACAAAATAAATCTACGTCAGAATTTTTTAAATGGTACCTACACATTTGGGGATCATTGCCACTTTGCACATGGTGCCAGTGGACTTCAATAATCCTCACCTTTTGTCCCATATGTTAGACTTTGTTTTGGTTATTTGATAATATTTCAGTATACCATATTACAAATTTTTAATTACAGGGTCATACATTCACTAGATTGATGATAACATGCTATGTTCAATGTTGTTGGACTTCACAAACTAGATATCACATCACATGTTGTATTGCAGTATGCCATTTCTTTGAGTCTCAAAATCTTGTATCTTATATATTGAGATATTCACCTATCTCATGTTGATTTGTAGACATTATAATGGATTTGTTTGTTTATCATAATTATAAATTGTGGTTTAGTTCCATGTCTTATGGTCTCGTATTTTTGTTTTTACTTTATTTTGTATTATAGAAATGTGCAACAGGTTTATTATTTGTTGAACATTATAATTATGTTGTTGTATTTTATTTAGAAATTCTTCCTCAAATATTAGATTGATTTTTTTTATATTTTTTTTAAACTAACCTAGATCCTTCTTAACTCTAGATCCACCAAGTGTCGAGAGAGATTTAGTCTATTTCCATGTAAAAAAAATTAATTAATTTGTTTTATTATGTTATGTTTAAAATCGAATAAATTTTATTTTAAAACCTACTTTAATGAATATAAACTAATTTTCCAATACTAAACTTCAAAGAACAAAATGAAATAAACAACATCAAGATCAATATCCATAATCTTCATTGTGATATAAATATTTAAATCAATATCCATGATCTTCACTATAATAAAAACATTTAAACTAATTTATATAATTTATAATATGTATCATTTCCTTTAACATCTAATATTTTTAATGAAACATAATTTCAAAATTTTCCTATTCTTTTATTCACATAATATTCCAACATAACATAAAAATAATATTGTAAAAAAATATTCCAAAATGATATTAAAAATAAATCTTTTTATTTGTTTATAAATAAATCACATTAATCTTTAAAATCCAATTAAATTCTTCTTTAAAAGCCAATTAAATTGTTCTTAAAAGCCATTTAAATTCTTCATAATTATTTTATAGTATAAAATTCTATATACATAAATATTTTAAATCATTTAAAAATCTAATACTAAATAACTTAGATGACTAATATGGACCTTTTCTAATCCGCTGTCAAACGACAAACCCCTTGTGAAATTGCTTCACAACTAAATTTTTCCATACTGTGGCATTTTTATCCTCTCGTGAGAACCCTGACGACAACTCTCTCGTCGAATTGTTTCAGCACTAAATTTTTCCCTGATGTGGAATTTCTATCGTCTCATAAGAATCTTTTATGGATTTTTAAAATACCTTATATATATGTATATGATAAAAATTAATCGTTTTCATAAGAATTCTTTTATGGATTTTAAAATTATATATATATATATTATATATATATATTTGTTTATAGTGGGAAAATTTATCATAATTTAGTTGTCAAATTAGCAGTGACCACAATTATCACTTACTGCGATCTATTAATGTAGTTGGCTCATCATTGTTGTTCAAGAAAACCATGCTATATGTAATTATTTGTTAGTGGTCCATAAAGGGTAGGCTTCCACTCCTCTGAGATACATCTCGGTCTTGGGTTGTTAACTTATTTCTTCACCTCCGAAGAAAATGAGCTCTTAGCTAACCAAAAACAATTTTAGGACATACTCCAAGCTTGGAAAAATCTTTTAAAAATAGCATAATTATTTTTTTATAGACTAGTGATCTAGTGAACAAGGTGATAATTGGACTGGATATGTTGGCTGAGATGGAGCAGGAGATGTTGGTTATTAGAAGGAATTTGAAGATAACATTGGACATGTAGAAGAGTTATGTAGATAAACACAGAGCATTCAAGGAGTTTCAGGTTGGGGAGCATGTATATTTGCACATCAAGCCCAAGAGGAGCTCCTTGAGGATTGGGTCATGTGTCAAGTTGGCACCTTGATATCGTAGACCTTTTGAGATCCTGGAGAGGATTGGACCAGTGGACTACAAACTTGCACTGTCACCAATAATAAAAGTCCATGATGTTTTCCATGTTTCAGTGCTTAAGAGATATGTGTAGGATGTTGATCATGTGACTGATTGGTTTGTATTATAGGTGGAACTAGAGGGAGAGTTCCAGCTAGAGCCACAATGCTTATTACAGTAGAAATAGCTCATGCTCCAGAGCCGAGAAGTACAACAGGTTAAAGTGCAATGGAAACACTTTGAGCCCAATGAAGCTACATGGGAGATGGTTAATCAGATGTTGGCATAATATCCTTCTTTATTTGTTGTTTTAAGAAAATGAGTTTTTGATGTGTGTGTGTGTGAGATTATATATACCGCATCGAGCAATGTTATAAAGCTCCAATAAGCAGTGTCTTTGTCATGTTTGTCACGTTGTCATGTTTTTCAGTAGTTTCCATTGTAAATATTGCAACGAGTATTGTTATAAAGCTCCATAGGTAGTGTGTTTTGTTGGTCATAAGCATCATAGAACACCAATGACGGTGTTCCCTGAAGGGGTGGGGTTTGTAATAGCCCCTAGTTGCTTTTTCATGTAAATAAAATAAAACCAAGGTCATGGGACATGTATTCCAAGTTGAGTGGCAGATAAACATTGTAGTGGGCATCACTTGCAGTTTATTAACGGTTATGGAAATGGAAAAGGCATTAGAAACGGTAAAGAGGCAATAAAAGGTATTTAATATAAGAAATAAAAGAAAATAGGAGAAAAGGAAGATGAAGAGACACAAATATGCATGCAAGGAAAATTAGAGGAAAATAAAGAAAAAGGAAAAAGGAAAGGAAGAGACTAGACATCAATGATAAAAAGGCACCAGAGAAATAATTCACAGTTTTTGAGAGTTCAATTTTTGACAATTTGTAACATGTCTCCTCTCATATCTACCAACTTTCATCAGCTTTCCCAGGGTAAACATGAGCTGAGAGGCTACTATGACATGACTCAACCTCCTAGATGACCTTAAGGAAATGGGGCTAACGTAACAAGCCCTTACTGACTTCCCTCAAGTGCTACAATACCCCCATGAACTAACTAACCATTCCAGGTGTCCAACCCCTGAGATAACTTTATTTTTCACTGACCTAGAGCCTCAGTCACTCCCATGACAAGGCCTCCACGCAACTAGAACCCTTCAGTCGCTCCCACATGCCTACTTCCCAATGACTACACTCTGTTAGACTCATTTTGTGCCAGCGGCCTCGAGATCTGAGCCACTTTTTTAGGGCTAGGATCCAAGCCTCTGCCTAGAACTTAATGAAACTTCCAAAAATGATAAATAACACATAGACAACCTCTAACACAAAAATTACCCAAGGACTTGGTCTAAACACATTATTTCAAACACATTGAGAACATGCAACCTACAGTTCATGAATGCATATTTGAGCATAGAGATCTGAAACGTATCAGAGGTTTACCAAGAAGTACTAACACCCTCTCACAATAGTTTCAATGATACCAATTATGTCATGCATTCATTAATCAATTAAAAGGTGATAAGATCCATACTTAAATTTGTCATAAAATCATACTTATAACCAACATATAACCATATAAGTAACAATGATAGAACAACCATTAAAACCACATAATAACAAGTACTTTTACTCATAAATACAAGAGGAACTTAGCTCTTATTAAACATATGCAAAGGTCAACCAAGTCATAGACTTCCACCTATCACTCGACCATAGATAGGGATAAACCAAATCTTTTTTTCAGCCAATCACCCCCATGCCATATTCCAAGCGTGAATGTGGTATCTCATGGGATAAACTAATCCATAAACAACCAAGGGAATCTAGAGGTTAAACCACCTCCACCCTACTACCATGATCTCACCTAAACCAGTGCCAAGATCACGAAACCAAACCAATATTGGATGCCTTAAAATTCCTTCACTGTCCCTTAAGGAATTTTCTTGTCTCCACCCACTTGTTGAGGGATTCCTGGAGAAAACCGTCTCCACCCCCAACCCTTGGGATTTTCCTAAGACCACCTCACCTAGATCCAAAACCTTTTAGCAATCCAAAGCTCAACCAAGAATGAATCCCATCACACCATGGTTATCCGGAAATGGCAAGGCAAAGCTAAAACCATTGTCAAAACCCAATAAAACCCATGCCAATGACAAAATGTGAACTAAACACGCACATTCATATACCCTGCATGCCAAAACCAACTAGGAAATCATACGTGCAACATGTTACCTGTAAGTATTTCCGTTGAAGCTGGTTAATCCAACATTTCCTTGTTTGATCCTTGCTTTCCTTTACTTTTCTTGTCCTTCCTTTGCTTGATTGCTTTCTTTCTCCTCTTGGTTCTCTTCTCCTCTCTGAGACTAATTCCAAAACTCAATTAACAAAATGCCCCAAACTAATGCTCTGATGTCTTTTTATTATTGATGCCTCTAATTTCTTCATTTTCCTCTATTTTTCTTCAATTTCCTCCTCACGTTCAACATGTGACATTTCACCTCCTTTTTCTCCTATTTTCCATTATTCTCATAAATAAAATGCCAACAATGCTTTTTTACCTTTTCAATGCCTTTTCCAATTTCCCCTTAGCCATAATAAACAACAAATGATGCCCACTAGGATTTTTTCCCAACATTCAACTTAGAATACGTGTCCCATGACCTTGGTCTAATTTTACCATTATTAACTTTATTACATGAGTTTTTAACCTGGGGTTGTTACAGACTCTTCCCCCTTAAAGGAACACCATCCTCGGTGTTCTATGACACCTACAACTAGCAAAACTATTGAAAACCAAAACATACTTCCAATGGATCTTTATAACTCAGCTCGTTGCAATATTTACAGTGGACATCCTGCTCAAAAGAAAAACCATCCTGATAAACATGACAACTTGAAAACCCTACCATTTATTGGAGCTTTATAACATAAATCATTGCGGTATGTACAATAAAATCATACATAAATATGTACATATACCAAAATTTATTTACCTCAACCGACAAAAAATTAAGGATACATAGCCCACATCTGATCAACCATCTCCCATGTAGCCTCATCGGGCCCAAAGTGCTTTTGTTGCACTTTAATTTGCTCGATTGTTCTATTCCAGAGTATGTGTTGTTTTCACTGCAATATGAACTGAGGTTTCGGCTAGAATTATCCTTCTGGATCCACCTGTAACACAAACCAATCAATCACATGATCAACATCATTTACATAACTTTTAGTCAATGAAACATGGAAAATGTCATACTGTCAGAAGCAGTGCAAGCCTATAGGCCACCGATCCAATCCTCTCAAGGACCTTGAAAGGCTTGCAATACAAAGGTGCCAACTTGGCACATGACCCAATCCCCAAGGTGCTCTTTTTATGCTTGGTGAACAAGTACACATGTTCCCCAACCTAAAACTCTGTAAATGTCATGTGATGGTCTGCATAACTCTTCTACATGTCCTATGCTACCTTTAGATTTTGATTAATAAGTTGCATTTCATGTTCCATTTCTACCAACATGTCTGGTCCAATAAGTACCATGTTCACAGGATTACTCCATCTGATAGGAGTATTACATCTCCACCCATAGAGTGCCTTGAACGAACTTATCCTTAGTGACTCATGATAACCATTCTTGTAAGAAAACTCCACTAGTGGAAGATACTCCTCTGACTTTCATTGTTGATGCATCATATACCTCATCAACATATCCTCCAGGATCCCATCGACCCTCTTTGCTTGTGGATGATAATTTGTACTAAAGGCCAACTCTATACCCAAACCTACAAATAACTCCTTCCAAAACATAGAAGTGAACTTGGCATCTCTATCCAACACACTATTCTTTGGAAGATCATGCAACATCACTATCTCCTTGATGAAGACATGTGCTACCTCACTAGTTGAATAAGTATTCTTCACTAGAATGAAGTGAGCTACCTTGCTCAACCTGCCAACCACAACCACGATGGAATCATCTTGCTTCGATGTCCTCGACAAACCTGTAATGAAATCCAAGGAAATACCTTCCACTTCCATTATGGAATCATAATATGTTGTAACAAGCTAGTTTGGTTCTTACACTCAAATTTCACCTACTGACAATCTAAGTATTTAGCAACAAAATTTGACACTTCCTTCTTTTGATTTGGCCAATAGTAGAACTTCTTCACCATTATCAATGTCTTCTAATATTCTGGGTGACTTGAATATGGCTTGATGTCAGGGTCCAACCCTAACCCCCTTATTTATGTAATAGGTTCGAGTCATAGTTATAGTTAGTTAAAGAGCCAAGAAAGCCCATATTAATAATTGTAAGTGGTTGACCCACATTTAAAGAAGGGACCACAGTTAGTTGCAAATGGGCCATGGTATTAGATAGATGGTATTAATAAGAACCATGTTACTAACCCATGGTATTGCATGTATGAATCCTATATAAAGGATAGAGACTCCCCTTGAGGAGCGTCATGTCTTATTTTGTAATTGAGCCCAGCTCTATTGGAGGTTGCCCCCTCAAAGAGGCAAGTGAACGTTGCTTTCCTTTCTGCATAATAAAATACATGTTGTTATTTCTTATTGTTCTACGTTCTGGGTATATTTCTTTGCATATTTGGTGTTCTAGTATCTTCTCATAGGTCAAGAGCATAACAAGTGGTATCAGAGCACTTTCCAGGGCCGGTGGGATCTCCATTTTTAGCATAAATTTTTTTGGCTAGCGACGTGTTCCGACGTCTTTAAACCATGAGATCTGCCATTGAGCGCATAAACCTGCGAATTTGGGGAGGCATGCATGCAGGAAATATAAGAGGTCGTCATGCTTGTTGGCCTCCCTTGTAACCCCTCTAGGTACCCCTTCAAGTAGTAGCGCATTAGACAGAACCATGCATGGACTGCCTTCCAAGTACCCTATGGGTATATTGAAAGCCCCCTAGGCTCTCTTGAAACCTCGTCATAGATAAACCATCAGTCGTCTTGATGCTACAGTACACTGAGAACAGCACTTGGGGAGATTACTCATGCGTATGATAGGGTAGTCAGGTTGTACGGCTAAGGGTACGGTTGATCCTCCTTGGTTAGTGCCCTGAAAGATTGGGCCGAGTACTACTGTCGGACCCTTATGTATATTGTGATCTATAGCACCAAACACTCCTTGAGACCATAGTTCCCTTGTCTCTCTCTCGATCACGCATCATCTTTGATAGATCAGATATAGCAGGTTGGGTTTTGTCGCAACCGCAACAATCAGTTCCACCATTCAAATCTATCAGATCCACCATTCAGATCTATCAAATTTGCCATTCAAATATATCAGATCCGCCAATCAGATCTATTAGATCTACCATTTAGATCCAGCAGTTTGGGTTTTGTAGCAGTCACAAAAATCAGATTTGCCATTCAGATATAGCAGCAGGGACTTGATCACTGCCACATTCCTACTCATACTCTACAGTTGAGGTTTTTGACGACAGATTTGACTATTTGTGTGGATCCTATACTTGGGCATGATTCTCGCAGGACATTGGGAAGAATTAACTTTTCTGGTAATCAACTATTGTAGTATTCCTAAGTGAGGAGTAAAACTCCTTTCGGAGCAAAAAAAACTCCTATAAGAGATCCTCCCGGGATGCTTATAGGAGACTTAGCCTATAAGAATTGGGTCGATGGGCTGAGCAAGGTGGTACCATTCACTTGTCAGCATCAAAATTTCGGGTGGTCCCAATTTTTCCTTCACAGTAATGACAAGTGCACCAGATCTATGCATGATACAAACTAGAGCTCAAGCTATGGCCAATGAGAAGATAGACACCCTTGAACAAAAGTTGGAGGCATTAACGAAGCAGATCTAGACCTTAAATGACACAATCACAAAGGGCAAGTCGGGGGAACAATCAGAGGCATATAATTTTAATGAAAACCTTGAGGGTGAGTCTAGCCATTCTCTTCAGTTCTATCGAAACCACCAACAACCCCAGCCTTGACCACCCAAGTTGGCCATGTATAAATTTGATGGCTCTCATCCGGCCACATGGCTAGCATAAATGGAGCAATATTTCACATTGAATCACATCAGAGATGATGCAACTAATATAAGTGTGAGAAGCCTGTACTTGGCCCAAGAAAGATGGCAATGGTGGCAGTGGCATCAACGGTGCTATGCAAGGCTAATGACTTGGCAGATATTCTCAAAATCCCTTTCTGATCGCTTTGACCATGAATCTAACTTTTTGGGTCATCTTACTAAGCTCTGACAGATAGGCACAATGCAAGAATATATTAAAGCCTTTGAATCATTAGCCTTCCGCACAGGAGGTCTAGCAGATGAATTCTACTTGGAATGTTTTGTCATTGGTCTCAAAGACACCATACAATCCCACATCTGACTGCAACACCCAGACTCATGGCTGGCAGCTTGCAAGATAGCTCATGAAGTATAACGCGCGTTAGCGGCCCAGTTAACTTATCCAAATTTCATAGCTAAGGGATGCCCCACCTAGGCTCCGAGCACTACCCAAACACTTAAGGTTCAAAATGTGTCACCAGCGGAAATGGTGGAAAGAAGAAAGCAAGGATTGTGTTACTACTGTAATGAAAAATACTCCCTGGGGCATAAATGCAAGGAACCCAAATTCTTTCAAATTGATGCCACTAATCATAATTCATCTGAGGAAGCCCCACCATTTGAGGGACCAAAGGGGGAAGATGAGGACAACCAGCCAGACAATGAGCTCCAAGCTACACCTGAAGAACCAGTTATCTCACTTCATGCTTTGGTAGGAATTTCTGCTCCCCAAACTCTCAAAATCAAAGGTTCTATTAAGCATTGCCCTGTAGTACCCTTGATTGATAGTGGCAGTAAGCATAACTTTATCCATCAAAGAGTTGCTGAAGCAATACATTGTTTTGTCAGAGCAATCTCAAATTGTTGATGGGGGGACAATGAAATGTGAAGGTTGTTGTGAAAATGTCAAACTTCAAATGGGGGATTATCACCTAAAGACCCACATGTTTTCCATCAACATGGGTGGGTGTGACATTGTATTGGGTGTTGAATGGCTCCGCACACTTGGCTTAATCACAATGGATTTCCAGGAGTTATATATGAGATTTAAGCAGAATAACCACACACATACCCTCCGCAGACTCCAGGAAAATGCTCCATCTATCATCAGCTCGCATAGGATGGAAAAACTATTAAAAAAAGGCCACCATGGAGTTATAGCCCAATTTAATGCCATCTAGGCCTTTGAACCCACTTCTCTTCATATTCATCCTAAGATGCAACAGGTATTTAACCACCATCTGTCGATCTTTGACAAGCTTCATGAGCTTCCACCCTTGAGAGGGGAACATGATCATAGCATTACTTTGGTCACAGGGGCACAACCACCAAATGTGCACCCATATAGATATCTTTTTGCCCAAAAGAATGAAATTAAAAAAATCAAGGAATTCTTGGAAGCCGGCGTCATTCATCCTAGCATTAGTCCTTATTCATCACCTGTGGTCATGGTGCTCAAGAAAGATGGGGAATGGTGTATGTGTCCAGACTTCAGGGCCCTCAACAAGCTGAGATTCAAAGATAAATTTCCCATCCCGGTTGTTGATGATTTGTTGGATGAACTTGATGATTTGTTGGATGAACTAAATGGGGCACAATTCTTTACTAAGCTCGACCTTCGCTTAGGCTATCACCAAATTCGCATGAAAGAAGTAGACATTCCAAAGACTTCTTTCCAAACTCATGAAGGCCATTATGATTTCTTGGTCATTCCATTTGGTCTCATTAATGCCCCATCCACTTTTTAGAGCCTCATGAATCACCTGCTCAAACCATATCTCAGAAAATTTGTCCTTGTTTTCTTTGATGACATCCTCATCTACAGCCTCACCTAGGAAAAACATCTTCAACATGTAGATCCGCTCTTGCAACTGCTCTAGAAGCATCAATTATTTGTCAAATTTTCCAAGTGCTCTTTTGGCATGGAAGAAGTTGAGTATTTGATCCACATTGTGGAGCATGAAGGTGTCAGGGTGGATACCAAAATGATCCAGGAAATGTAGGATTGGCCTCAACCAAAGGTCTTGAAGAGCTTGAGAGGATTTTTGGGTCTCACCAGCTACTATCACAAATTTGTCTACAATTATGGTCGCATTGCTAGATCCCTCACTCACCTTCTCAAGAAAAATTCATTCCTCTGTGTTCTGGGTATATTTCTTCGCATATTTGGTATTTTGGTATCTTCTTGTAGGTCAAGAGCATAACACTTGACATGAAACTCCCTCAAGATAAGCTTCTTGAGCTCACTTTCATCTGAAACATAGATTATGTCTATGAATCTAACCAAGCTATCTGTTGTGAGACAATAGTCCACATCTTGATCACTTGTACCCTATTGCAACCTGTTCCTAAGCTACTGGTACCTGTCATCCTATTTTCTTGCCTGTAAAATGTGATCTTGTAAATATATCCCATAAGAGCTCACAACTGCAACATGATTTACTTACACTCTCCTACTAGTAGCATTTGCAACCTGATTCATTTTTCTCTTAATGTACATGATCTAAAAATAAAACTCATTGATCATGGCCAACCACTCAGCTTTCCTAGCATTCAGATTTGGTTGGTCAAATAAGTAGCTCAGCCCACTATGATCGTTCATCAATACAAACCTCTTGCCAAGAAGATAGTGCCTCCACATCTTCAATGCATGAATGATCGTTGCCAACTCAAGTTCATGAGTCACATAATTATACTTGTTCTCATTCAGTTTCCTTTACTCATAACACACCACCTATCCCTCCTACATCAAGACTCAACCAAGTCCTCTTTTACAAGCATGTGTACACACCACAAATGCTTTATCAGGCTCTGGAATCTTTAGAGCTGGGGAATTTGTAAGAATTTTCTTCAACTGCTCAAAACTTGATGCACATCCTCCATCCATTCAAATTTCTTACCTCTTCATTGCAATGATGTAATAGGATATGCAATCCATGAGAAATTCCTGATGAAACTCCTATAATAAACTACTAACCCCATGAATGATCTGACCTCATCCACATTTCTAGGAGCTGCCCATTCCATGATATCTCTTATCTTTTTTGGATCTACTGTTATGCCTTACTTGGAAACCACATGCCCCAAGTAATGCACCTCTATCTGAAAGAAGTTGCATTTTCTAAGCTTTGCATACAAGTGATGCTCTCTTAGCAATCTCAATACTACTACTAAATGTTTGGCATGCTCTTCCTCATTCTTAGGATATATCAATATAGCATCAATGAAAGCAACAACAAACTTGTCCAGATAAGGGCACAACACATTATTCATCAAGCACATAAAGTAGTTAGTGGATTAGTCAAACCAAAAGGAACTACAACAAACTCATAATGTCCATACCTGGTCCGAAGATCATTCTTGTAGATGTCCTCTTCTTTGATGCGTACTTGATGGTACCTTGATCTCAAATCAATCTTTGAAAACATTGTTTCTCCCTTCAACTGGTCAAACAAAT
Organism: Pinus taeda; assembly: GCA_000404065.3. Lineage (NCBI taxonomy): Eukaryota > Viridiplantae > Streptophyta > Pinopsida > Pinales > Pinaceae > Pinus > Pinus taeda. The sequence continues at coordinate 117,590 of APFE030939947.1, forward strand.
CATAAATCCTTGGCAACAAATACCTGTTCTTGATGGTAACCTTTTTCATCTACCAGTAATCAATGCACAATATAAGAGTACCATCCTTCCTCTTCACAAACAACACTAGTGCACCCCAAGGTGATACACTGGCCTAATGTACCCTTTTTCAAGTATTTCCTTTAACTGTAACTTCAATTCCACTAACTTTGGAGTGCTCATATTATATGGTTCCCTTGATGCTTGTGTTTCCCCTAGCACGAACTCAATAGAAAAGTCCACTTCCATGTGAGGAGGAAACTCTAATATCTCTACTACAAACACATCCTGAAACTACTGCAATACAGGGCAATTCTCAAATATTTTTGCATCCTCAACATCCTTACCCTTATCACTGGAAATACGGACTACAAATAGTACACACCCCTTTCTGTGATTGTGCTTAGCTTGCATAGTTGTAATCATCCTCATTGACGTAGGCTTCTTCTTTCCCTGCAAGATTCTCTCTTCTCAATTATCATCCAGGCACTCAATAACCTTGTCATAGCAATCTACTTTGGTCATGTAGAGATACAACCAACCCATACCCAAAAGCATACTATATGATCTCAATGAAAGCACATTTAGATTCAATACTATAGGCATACCATTCAACTCAAATGCATAATCTCTTACCGACTGATGAACTCTCTTCTTAGTACTTGTAGCCAACTGCACCAACCAAGACTTTGCATGCACTTCTTTTCTCAAACCATACTTATCCACCAAGTTAGCATTAACACAACTGTAATTAGATCTAGGGTCAATAAAAATAGAAACAACTTGACCATGAAGCTTATCTTCCATCTCAATAATGGATTCCTGGTGATCTATCTGCTTCTTGTCCACAATTGCATAAATCTGAGGAATGTTATGGCCCACATCCCCAACAATATGCACCTCTTGATAACTATAGATACAACCTATCACCCTGGTACAATGGACAATCCTTCCTTCAATGATCTTTGCCACATATCTAGCACTACAATGGTCCCCTATCATTACCTCTATTTTATTGCTCTCCAGAATGTGACCCATGTCCCTTCTCAACTGCATTAAATTTCTTTTAAGGAGAAACATTTTCTTTCCCAGTTGCATCTTGAGGTCTTTTCTGCTTTGGTGGTCACTTCCCTTTAACTTTCCTATTTCCCTTCAAATCATGCTTAGGCTCAAATTTACACTTTGACTGCTCATAACAATGCTTCAGTTTCTTGATGGTTTCCTTTAGTGACTGTGGCTCATCAAACCCAATCCAGTCTCTATATGATGCTAGAAACTCACTGATGAACCTTTGAATATTTTCTTTCGCACCCTTGAGGTAAGGCACATACCTCAACAACTCCAAAATCCTACTAGTGTACTCATCATCTATCATAGAGCCCATCTACCACTCATAAAACTCCTTAGCTATCATCATAATACCTCTCAGATAGGTACTTCTTCTTGAAGAGTCTCTCAAACTCATCCCAAATCAACTCTTCTTCCTGAATGCCCTTTACATTCTTCACATATTCCCACCAAATATCTAGTTTCCCTTTAAGATTGAAGGTAGCTATCTTGGATTTCATGTTCTCTAAGTATTTATGCACACTAAATAATTTCTTCATTCCAAGTAATCATGCCTCTACTTCTTCTGACTTCTTCATCTCTCCATCAAATGTAGGCGGCTTGACTTTCTTGAACTCCTCAGGCAAGTACTCCATCCTGATATAAGGATGATGGCCGTGAAGACTGTGATGATGTCTCTTGGATGGGGAACTAGAGTGATACCCATACATACCATTCCTCCTGTCAAGTGTATCCAATGATTTTCCACCTCTGACTGTGTCCCCTCTACCCAACTTGCATCTTGACCAAGGCTTACCACCATAGGCTCCATTAGTCTTCTCTTCCTACTCTTGACCAATCCTTAGTTGTCCCTATCTCTGCAAGTCTGAAAAAATATAAAGGATGACTACATTGACCTCTGCCTTCTTTTCCTGATCCCTTACAAGTATTTCTTGAGCATAAACCAACCTATCATTGGTTACTTTGCAAATTTTGATCTCTTCCCTCAAAATCCTTAATGAGTCTAATATATCAGGAGAATACTCATCTCCTTGATGCCAAACTAATTTGTAGGGAGATTCATGTGAACTTTAATCTACCATTTTGTTTGTCGCCCTTGATTCTCTTCTTCCTCCAAGTATACCATATCAGATAAACCAAATAGATACCATAAATAAAATCATACCTTAATGACGTTCAAAGGAGGCTTTTCTCATATGCAAAATCAATCTACATTAGCATGATACATGTATAATCATAATCATATCAATATGTCAATATCATGTGTGATAATACCAACCACATACCATGATCTCATGCATGAAAACCATAACCATGACAATGCAGGCATAACAATATACCATGACCTAATGCATGACAACCATAACCATGAAAATGCATGCATAACCACATGCATCTAGTCACATTGTTTGAATGGGCTAACCATAACCATACCACCCAAATAGAGCACAACTTATCTCTAATACCACTTTGTAACGCGCCTCCTCTCATATCTACCCACTTTCACCAGCTTTCCTGGGGAAAACATGAGCTAAGGGCCTACTATAGCATGACTCAGCTTCCTAGATGACCTTAAGGAAATGGATTTGACATAACAAGACCTTACTTACTTCCCTCAGGTGCTACGGGACCCCTAAGAACTAATTAACCATTGTAGGTGTCCAACCCCTAAGATAAATTTCTTTTTCACTAACCTAGAGCCTCAATCACTCCCATGACAAGGCCTCCATGTGTCTGGAACCCTTCAGTCACTCCTACAGGCTTTCTTCCCAGTGACTGCAGTCTGTTGGACTATTTCTATGCCAATGACCCTGATATCTTAGCCACTTTTTTAGGGCTAGGATCCAAATTGTTGCCCAGAACTTAATGAAACTTCCAGAAATGATAAATAACACATAGACAAAGCCTCTAACACAAAACTTACTCAAGGACTTGATCTAACCTGGTCTAACCATGACAGTCATTCCATCAAACACATTGAGAACATGGAACCTACAGGTTATGAATGGGTATATGAACATAGAGATTTGAAACTTATGTGAGGTTTACCAAGAAGGACTAATGCCTTCTCACAATATCTTCCATGATACCAATTAGGTAATATATTCATTAACTAGTTGTTCATCAATTAAAAGGTGATAAAAGGCATACTTAAATTTGTCATAAAACCATTCTTATAAACAACATATAGCCAAATAAATAGCATTGATAGAACAATCATTAAATCCAAATAATAACAAGTAAATTTACTCATAAAGACAAGAGAAATTTAGCTCTTATTAACCATATGCAAAAGCCAACCAAGTCAGGGATTTCCATGTAGACCATAGATTAGGATGAACCAAATATTTCTTTCAGCTAATCACCCTCATACCATATTCCAAGCATAAATGTGGGATCTCATGGGATAAATCAATCCATACATAACCAAGGAAATCTAGAGGCTAAACCACCTCCACCCTCACACTACCATGATCTCACCTAAACCGGTTCCGAGATCACAAAACCAAACAGAGCTTGGATGCTTAAGAATTCCTTCACCATCCCTTGAGGAATGTTCCTGTCTCCACCCACCTATTGAGGGTTTTCTAGAGAAAACCATCTCCACCACCAACCCTTGGGATTTTTCGTGCGACCACCTCACCCAGATCCAAAACCTTTCGGAAATCCAAATTTTAACCAAGAATGAATCCCATCACACCATGGTTATCTCGAAATGGAAAGGTAAGGCTAAAACCACTATTGAAACTCGAAAAAACCCATGACAATGACATAAAATGAATGAAATACTCACATGCATATACCATGCATGCCAAAACCAGCTACGAAATCATATATGCAACCTATTACCTACAATTATTCCCACTAAAGTCACTTGATCCAACCTTTCATTTCTTGATCCTTGCTTTACTTTCCTTGTCCTTCCTTTGCTTGCTTGCTTCATTCTCCTCTTGGTGTTCTTCTCCTCTCTAAGACTAATTCTAAAACCCAATTGACAAAAGGCCCCAAATTGATGCTCTGATGTATTTTTATTATTAATGCCTCTACTTTCTTGATTTTCCTCTATTTTCCTTCAATTTTCTCCTCACATGCAAATTGTGACCTTTCACCTCCCTTTTCTCCTATTTTCCATTATTTTCATAAATAAAATGCTAATAATGCCTTTTTACCTTTTTAATGCCTTTTACAATTTCCCCTTGGCCATAATAAACAAAAAGTGATGCGCACTAAGCTTCTCTGACCAAGACTCAACTTGGAATACGTGTCCCATGACCTTGGTCTTATTTTTCCTTTATCAACTTTATTACCTGAACTTTTAACCCAAGGCTCTTCCACAATTTTTGGCTCAACTCTTGCTCATTCTAGTTCTCTTACACCCTTGCACACTTAAAGAATTCTTGGAGCATCCTAGCATTCACTTGGACTTGGAGGGGAGTAATAAAAGGAATTATGGGTAGCAGAAATGAAGGTTGGATTAGTAGTTACAGCTAAAGTTCACTGCAGGTAATAGGTTGCATGTGTGATTTCCTTGCTAAGATTTGGATGCATGGTATATGCATGCAGTTCTTTTGTTATTTTGTTGTCATTGACATGGGATTTTCTTGGATTGATAGTGGTTTCAGCCTTGCCTTTCCATTTGTTGGATAGACATGATGTAGTGGGTTCTCTACTTTATTAAGCTTTGGATGGACAGTGGACTTGGATCCCAGTTGAGGTGGTCTTAGGAAAATTCCCAAGGGTCAAGGGTGGAGATGGGATTTCTCCTAGAACTCTTGAAGGATGGGTGGAGACACGAAAATTCCTCTAGATTTGGTGAAGTAATTTGGAGGCATCCAAGCTTTTTTTGATGTTAGTTATTTTTGTCCAATTTAGGAGAAATCATTATAGTTGAGGTTTGAGGTGGTTTGGTCTCTAGGAAGCCCTGGTTGGCTCTATTTTTATTTAAACAATATGATCCCACATTCATGCTCGGAATAAAGCATGTGGGTGATTGGTTGAAAGACAGGTTTGGTTCATTCCAATCTATGGTCAGGTTATATGTGGAAGTCCCTGAGTTGGTTGGACTTTTCATATGATTAATATGAGTTAATTTCTTATTGTGATATATGAGCACACATAATGGTTATTGTGTTGATTTTATGGTTGATTTGTCATGGATTTTATTCTGGTTATATGCTATTTATAGGCTTGGTTGAAGAATGTTCCCTTAATATGGATCTTGTTCATGATTTGATTAGTTATGGAATAGTTAAGGTATGCATGGGATAACAAGTGTTCTTGCAGCTATCTTGATAGGGCATTGATCCTTCTTGATGATTCTCTAATGAAGTTATAGAGACCTTGATCAGATATGCATTCTTGACTTGTAGCTACTATGTTTTCCATATGTTTGATGAAATGTCTATCATGTATTAGGCATGTCTTGGACAAGTTAAAGCTTTAGTATTGATTGATTAGACTTGTGATTATCCTAGAGCTGATTCTGGAAAGTTTTGGGTTGTTTTGGTCAATGGCCTATAGGTTATCCCTGAAAAAGTGGCATTGATCTCGCAACTGCACCCTATGAACTAAATAATTCTGGTTATAACCACATGCGGGAAGGCTCATGAGTGTGGTTGTAGCCTTCCAACCACATGCGCAGTGTTTCAAGCCTATCATTGGGGTGTAAAGCTTGAGAAGAGAAAGTTCCATCTTAGGGATTAATCACTAGTGGTTGTTGTCAATCACCTGGATGATCCAGTGTCCCCCGGGGACGATAATATGTTTCTGGTTAGTAGGTCCCCCTTCCATAAGTTGAAATTGGAGGTCAGGTCATGTAATAGTAACACTTATCTTATGTTTACCCTAGAGAGCTTATAAAGGAAGGTAAATGTGAGATGGGGTGGTTACAATGTAGTTCATCACAACAAATCTGATAAAATACTAAAATATTCTCTATAAATGTTAATTCCCTTTAGATCGAAAATTATCTATTTGTTGTTTTCAATCTTAAATGAATAAATTAATTAAAATAGGAGAAATATATAATAGAAAGAAATGAACATCCCATCCATAATAGACACAAATTTAACCTAGGAAACCTTTATGGGAGAAAACCCATCTAGAAAGTGAGGTTGCTTTGCTCTCTTTTCTTTAGTTTGAAGATATGTTAGTACAATGGAAGAGGAACTCACTATGGAGTTAATTGAGACCTATAGCCTGAAAGGCTACTACAAAACCTCAACCTACTCAATATTTTCTCTAACCTCTGACTCCCAATTTCTCTACCCAATGATGGGATAAAATACTATAGCATAGAATGGAACCCCTGCTCCTAGTGGCCAGGTATTCAACACGACTCGATATCAAAGTATGGGTAAGATTTGACTCCCTCAACCCTTAACTAAAGTTTAATATTTTATACCTTCTAGAGTCTTATATAAATTTCACACGTGGCTAGACCCATATCCATGTGTAATATGGGTTGACATAGTATCCTCTTACACCATGGTGATCAACATGGTAGGCCAACTTATGGGAGGAATAAATTTTGCATATGAACTTCGCTTGATGTGATTATTGCACCATTACAAAGGTATTTGATTGTAGAACAACACCAAAGGTTCTAGCACAAGTGGGAGTTTTTTAACCCAAAAATATCATTTAACGCCTCAAATTGGCTCTCGAGGTTTCCATACCCCAATTCTCCAAATTGGGAATACCTTAAGACTATAACATCATATTGCTACATGTTTATGCCTTGCCTTGACATAATTGAGCTCTACCTTCATAATAAAAAATAAGAGCTAAAATATATTTCTTATAAATCATCGTTTCATAAATTTTTGGTTTTTCCCCAGTGATAGGTCCTCATAAATATGGAGTTTGGGATGGTAGTTGATGGTTTGACCCATAATTACAATGATGTTGCAAGAGTATTCCTTCAATATTTTCCTCCCTAAAATCATTGAGATATATGTCAAACAATACAATGATACAATCTGAATCATACCTCCCCATTTAGGGAGTCTTTTGGTCCCAGAACAATTTACTAAATGAGGTGAGGAAAATTTTCCTCTATCTTCTCCTTGGAGTACGATTTAGCTTTTCCTAAAAGTCACCCTTTCAAACCTATCTACCAAAATTCATACTGCCTTTTTCTTTTAGATCTACACCTCTTATATAATACTATGTCCTTTGCCAACTTTTCCTAAGCGTCTAGTTTTAAGTCCTCTATGGAAGATAGGATGTACCCCTCCTCCTGATCCAACATGGAAGGCTCAGAGAGTTTGAGATTCTCCACATTCACTACTGAGTAAATGCACATGTATGGAGGTAGACTAATTCTATAGAAATTATCTCCACCTATTCTAATATATTGAAAGGAATATACCACAAAGCCTTGATGTTCTTACTAGGACCCTATAGTCTTTCCCATTTAGATTTAACCATATTTTATCTCTCTTTGGAAGACATCTATTTTGTGTTGATCATTCGTAGCCTTATTATATTTTTCTTATGAATTCTTCAATGCATTTTTTACTTGCAAATGGATTTACCTAATTCTCTCAACATTTTTTTCTACTCTTAATGCATCTTCTGCGATGTCCTCCATCACTCCTTATTGTCCATATACAACATCCAAGGGTGAAGGTGGAAAATACCCCAAGAAAGTTTTAAAAGGTGTCTTACCAGTAGAAATGTGGAATTCATTGTTATAAAAGTGTTGCATATAGATCATATTTTCTTCATAGGTATTTGGATTCTTTTGATTGTAACCCCTCAAAAGCTACGCCAAAATCTTATTGACTAATTCTTATTACACATATGTTTGTGGATGGAATGCTATTGACCTCTATAACTTTGTGTCCATTTTATTCCCCAACGTAGTCCAAAAATGCATTAAGGATCTGGTTTCCCTATCTAAAATTATGCTTTTTGGTATCCAAAAGTGAAACTAGACCTATTCAAAGAAAACTTTGGTTGCTTCTTACCATTTGATGTCATTTTTAGAGGAAATCACAATGCATATATTGTTGAACATGTTAGCTACAAAAAACAGGTATTCATGTCCCTTCCTATTTTTTGGTAAATCTCCCAAAAAATCCATGGAAATGCTTTTCTAAGGAAATGTGGGTAAATATAAGGGATGGTATAGACCTTGCTTCCTATTATTGAGCTTGCTATTACAGCAAAGTATGCATCCCCTAACGTATCATGCTACATATTCTTTCATTTTGTGCCAGTACACATACCTTCATAAGTTAGAAAATATTTTCATGACGCCAGAATGCCCTACAACCTTAGATGTATGAGTCTCTATACTAAGCTAAAAATTGCTCACCTTTAGGAACATAATGCTTATCCAACCTATACAATAACGCATTATAGAGATGATAACTAACTTTTCTATCAGTATCTTCTACATGAATCTTACTCTATAATTATTGAAACACCTCCTTAATGTCCTTGTATCTTGTGTATGCCTCTCTATATGAATCATTAATTAAATGCTCCTTGTGTGCTAGAGTTCCCAAAGCTATAGTTTTTAATGTGGGTGGCCTTGAAAGCATGATTACCAACTTGTTTGTGCTTCCCTTTTTGTATTTGACATCTAGATGAAAATCATGTAAAAACCCCATCCACTTGTAGTGTAAAGTTTGTTATGGCTTATTCTAGGTTTGAAAATATTGTAGTTGTTGGTGATATATTTATGATCCATAAATTACCATGGATATACTAGTGGACAACTTGTCACAATGGATTTGATGAAAAAAATAGACTAAAATATGATATCTATACTATGAGTGTTAATTTTATTTATATTTTTATATTTATTGATCTGTATTGGATCATCATGTTGTCTGTTATCCATCTTGATGCTTCAAGGGTGGAAAAAGTGGATGAATTAACTCTCAGAGCCTTTTTTACTGGTAGGACCCAGTTTGGAAAATTGGGGTTTGAAACCTTCTAAGAGTGTTTTGAGGCATCAAATGACGTTTTTTGGGGTAATTTTTTTTGTTTTATTCTAGAGTTATTAATACATGTTTTACACATAGATAACTTTCCAACGATGCAAGAATCGTGTCAATTGGAGCCCGAATGTGAAATATGCGCCACTTAGTTGACCTTCATGTTTTAATCACCATAATTTGAGACGATGCCACGTAAGCCCTAATTGTTCACAAAAAATGGGCTAGCCATGTGATTATGATGTAGCATACTCTAGAAGAGTCTATATTGTAGCTTTGGTTAAGAGTTAAAGTAGTCAAACCTAACCACTAGTAGGCTATCATGTTATGTTATAATCAGGCCACTAGAAGGAAAAGGGGTTTCAATCTTTAGAGTGCATTTATTCCATAGCTAAGCAAAAATAACTAAGAGGGATAAGAGGTAGAGCACGAAGAGGGGATTTGTGAAATGTAGCAGCCCACATGTCACATGCCATACTTATTTGTACTCACAACCATATTTTCATTCAAAGAAAGAGGGTGGAGTGGCCTCACCTTCCAGCTTGGTTTTTCTCCTGAAAGGGTTTCCCAAGTCATATCCTGTGTCAAATGTGTGTGTGATTTTTTATTTTATTTTTCTCTAAATTCTGAATAATTTTTAATTGGCATTCATCCACTATTAATAGTATTCTACATATTCAGAAATCTAAAATTAAATAAAAACTATAATAGTGTAGAATTTCAGAGTTTAAATATAATTTTATCATATTCGTTGTGACAAACTGTCCATTGGAATATCCATGAAAGTTTATGGATCATTTATTAATTTATTGTTTTCTTTGCTTATGCATGTAATAGATAGAATACATAAAATAGAGAACAATAACAAAAACACACACCAATTACAATGAACACCAAATATGAATTGGGAAACCTTTCAGGAGAAAACCCAGCTGGAAGGTGAGGTTGTTCTTCTCTTTCTTCTCTAAATGGAAATGATGCAAATACAAATGAGTGAGACATGTGGCCCTAGGTATACTATAGAACACAAACCCTCTCTATTCTTCCTTCTATGTCTCCAATCTTAGCTACTTTTCTTTACAAAAGAACAAGAATGCCCTCAAATAGAATGGAACCCATTTTCCTCCTAGTGGTTCGTTATAACACATCTTGATAGCCAACTAGGATTAAATTTGGCTCATTAAACCCTCAATATGAGTTAAAAATTGACACTTCTAGTGTATTTTTCATCATCTCCATGTGGCTATCACATTTTCTATGAGTAATGGGGCTGATGTGGCATCCTCTTGAATTATGGTGATGAAACCCAATAGGTCAAATTCCAGGAGGCCTAACTTTTGCATATAAACTCTAATTAGTGTGATTCTTGAACCATTAGAAATGCCTTCAATTGTAGAATAAAACAACTAGGAAGAAAAAATTTACCCGTAAAAAGACTTCATTCAAGGCCTCAAACTATCCCTACAATATTTCTAACCTTAATTCTCTAAACTAGGTCCCACCACTAAAATTGCCCCTACAAGTTGATCTCTAACTTTTCCACCCTAAAACCATTGAGATAGATGAAAAAAATATAATGATCTAATCTAGATCAATAGGGTTTTATAGCATATTTTTTCACTCTTCTTCATTAGATGTTCTTTATTGGCCTGAGAAAATCCCTTTTCCCTTATAGACACGTCCTCATCTTAAAAAAAAAAAAATCAAAATATATACATGATCTTTCCACAATAAAGTTTTGTATGTTTGCAACTCTTGTGAAAGCTTCTCACGTACAACCTTTTAAAATTGGAAAAATATATAAAATACCTATTTTTCAGGTGGGGCTTATTGGTTAGGCTAGAAACCAACTTACAAGAGCTTATGACCTAACTGAATTAAATTGTTTTCAATCGTATAAATACACCCTATGGGTTGTCCTAAAACGAATCTTGATGATTGGTATCCTTACTCTACCAAATTATCCCCATATCAAGTTTGCATTATCCCATGCTCTCTGCACTTCCCTGTCTCTAGGAAAATCTTGTTTCTGTGCATGGATGTTGAGCCCCATTTATCTCACATCATACTGCTTCTGTTGGAGAGGAGTTATTCATTGGTCTGGGTAAGAAGGATCCAAAGGAAGGTTTCATCAATGCCTGCATTTAGGACCAGGTTGTAACTTAAACACCTCTTGCTACTATTATTTCAATTAAAAAACTCATGTTCTTTTCTATTTTACATTGTTTATCTTTATGAATATGGATTCCTAATCGATATTCTTATGATCTGAATTATTTATATGCATATTTAATTTGAATTCTATGATCCAATGGTGTCTTCTTGTCCATCTTGCAAGTCGACAACTTCAAGAGCAAAAGTTAGGGTTTGGACCCTGTGGGATGGTCAACAAACATAGGACCTATCGATATGCCTTCTTTTCCTACCTTTGTCAATTCAAGTATTGTTCATTTTTTAGTGAGTTTTCTTTATTGGATTTTGTGTCTACTTTATTAGGGCTTTCAACCCTAGCCCTAGGGAATGTTTCCTACAAACATGTGGATAACACTCTACTTACCCATTAAGATAATGTTTCAACTTTTTGATAGCTTGTACTAGGGCATACAGCTCCTTGTTGTAGGTAGGGTATTTGAGAAGCCCCCCATGAAATACTTTAGAATTATGGCATATAGGCCTTCCTCCTTGCATCAAGAGAACTCCAATTTTTATAATGCAAAACTGGTGCCTGACCGATTTTCCATTTTAGCTCATCAAAATCCTTCTAATAGTTCTCCCCCCACTAGAAACTCTTTCCACTTGTTGTTATGGCATGAAGTAGTGTAGCTAATACTAAAAATGAAGCTATGAAATTTCGTAGGTATTGTGTTACCCCCAAAAAAATCCTAGCTTTAGAGACATTTGTAGGAACCAACAACTAAATGATGGATTCCATCTTCATAGATCCATCTTAAGCTCCATTCCACCAATTTCATACCAAAAATATACCAATATTGCTAGGAAAACTCACATTTATTAATATTTGATAGCAGTTGGTGCTTCATAAAAGTATATATCACTTTCAACAAGTGTGATATGTGCACCTCCTACATCACATTGTAAACCAATATATCATTCAAATAAACTATAACAAATGAATCTAGATATGGGCATAATATATCATTCATTTATCTAATAATCATAGTTGGTGTGTTGTATAAATGAAATGGCATGACCGACCATTCATATAAACTTTGTTTGGTTTTGAAGATGGTCTTCCATGTGTCTTCTTCTTTGACTTGAACCTAGTGGTACCTTGATTTTTAAACTAGCTTGGTGAAGTATTTATCATGTTGCAATTAATCTAATAGATCATTGATCTTGGGTAGAGGGTATTAGTTATTGAGTATAATATTGCTTATCTTTGTAATATGTAAACATTTACTAAGTTTAATCCTTATTTGGTATAATAATGATGGGTGACCCATAAGGTGAGGTTCTTGGTTGAATCAAACCTTGCTCCAAAAACTGCTACAACTTCTTCTTCACTTCATTTTCTTTTGGAGAAAACTATATATACATCCCAATATTTCACAATGGATAGTATTATATTTCATGCTTCAATTCTCTCTAGGGTGGAATTCCTTTAGGATCTTGAAACACTCCTTTGTGTTCTTATAGTAACCCTTCAAGTTGATGTTTCTATTCTTTAATACACCCCTCTAGGGATGCATTTATTCTTATCAACTCATCATTAGACTAATTTTCTCTTAATAAAAGTAACACATATTTATTTCTAGAACCAGATAGCTTCTTGGCTTGGTTGGAACTTACTACTGAAATCCTTGACATTCATTTATGCACATTGATTATGAAATATTTCCCATCCTTTATTAGGTAGTACCAGTTGGCTCTTTGTATGAGTATTTAATCCCTCATATAAATGTAGGGATGTCGAAGAAAAAATCCAGATACATCAATTGGTACTACATCCAATTCCACTTCATCAATATAATTAACACTTACAACAATATTAATCTTGCACTATTTTGTTACCTTGATCTTTGCATCCTTGTTTACCCATCCTTATAGATATGGGCTAGGATGATCATGAACCTCCAATCCAAGTTTGTTGAGAAGATATACTACTGTGAGATTAGCCTATGAACTTGAGTTGAATAGATCAACTATCCTTGTCTTCTTGACCAAGGTCTCAATATGGAATAATTTTTTCATCTCCTTATTTTGTTTGAAATGAGGGCTACTCAGATTTACTTCCTTTTACACTAATGTTCATACAATCTTCTCATCCACATAGAATTTTATTTTGACTGAATTGCTTAAATATCTGGCTAGAAATTATTTTTATTTGCATCCTTCTTATGATTCTTCAGGTTCAAATTTGGTCGTAGTTTCTAGCACTTCTCCTCAATGTGAACATCAATGTTTAAATGGTAACAATTATTTCTAGGGTCCTTGCACTAATGTGCAATGGTTTCTATCATCATATCCTTTCCCCATTTCCACTTATTATTCCCCACTTTCGAAGCTTCTTGGTGCACTTTCTACTTTAAGCCACTTGGATAACCATTCTTTTAGCATATGCTTTCCAAATATTGTGCCTGTACACATGCCTCATTCATTATCTTTGGCTTAAAAATCATTACTTTCTTGTATATATGGTTGCGTAAACCTTTAGATACTTAAGGAGTACATTTGGATTCTTGGGAGAGATACCCAACTATTGGCATTATGATATAGGTATGACTCAAGTGTTGTCCTTGATGGCAACTCACTTAGATGACAGATCACAGTTCAGACTCACAGAATGAAGAAAGAAAGGTATACGCAGGTTCACTATATACCAAGTCGCGTATATATGTAGGTTCTCTACATACCAAGTCATGTACACATGCAGGTTCACTATATACCAAGTCACGTATATACGCAAGTTCACTATATACCAAGTAGTATATACATGTGGGTTCACTATATACAAATGCGCGTATAATGTACACACGCACTTTCACAGAAGGAAAGCCGCATACATTTTGGAAAACTAAGTTTTGATCCATGGTATTTGGTCCCAGGTATTGACCCTAGGTATTGGGACCAAGGTATTGGTCCTACGTGGTTTTGGACCATGGCATTGAGAGAGGCCTAAACCTATATAAGGAGAAGAAGATCATTAGGCCAATGGGAAAGTGTGCAAGATTTGAATATCTGATGAAGTGTGAGATCCAGTATGCTGGTTATGGGTTTGTGATGCTTTGCTTGATCTGAATCAAGGATGCACCTATGCGGTTGATGATGGATGATGGATCAGGATCATAAATCTTGGAATGTATTATCATTATGTGATTTGATCATGGATAGACTATATTTGAATTATTGACGCATGTTTTATTATATAAATGTTATGATCTCGGGATGACTGATGTTTGGTATAGATGCAAAGTTCTCAGTTAATATTTGCAGATGTGTACGCAGGTTCGCTTTGGTAAAAGTGCATATACACGTAGGTTTGGCTCATCAGAGTCGTGTATACTGTTTGAAGTATGATATTTGAAGTTTCAGATTGGATCTGGTTGTTGTTGCAGAGTTATGGGTTCTGCTCTATGTTCTGGTGATTGTGTTGTGATGACAGGGTTTCAGTGATTCAGTGTTGGGTGATTGGTTGATGCAATAGTTGTATTGCAGTGGTGATTGATTTTGAGCTTCAATGTTTTTGATGGGTCCAGTATGAAAATTGGATGAAACATGGCCTTCATATTATGATGTTGTGATGAAACAAGAAGTTTGTAGCCTTTAGTAGGTCGGCACCTACGTACTAGTAAACAGATCAGCTAGTACAAGAGCTAGGGGATTGTATATCCCTTCCACGAGAAGCTAGAGAACAAGAGAAGGTTATAACCTTCTGCAGGTAGAAGCCTGCGTACTGGTATAAGACTGCACCAGTACAAAAATGTTGTAAAAAGAAGTTTCTTATTAAAAGAAGATAGAGATGAATTGCAACAGGTGGTTTTCACCCACAATGGGTTTCCACCTTATATCTTGTGTTCTTGTATGCGATTGTCTGCTTTGTTTTTACTATACCTGGTACTATTATATGGTTCTAATGCACAGATTAAAGATCAATATCTGATGAATTAACTAAATTATAAGTCTGCAGGATATGCGCTAGTTTCCTTAACTACAGTTGTGTATATATGCAAGTTTCATTAACTGAACTAGCATATACAAATCTGATAATGGAAATGAAAGGATTATTGACTTGCTAATAATGATTCACCCCCCCTCTCAGTATTATTTCCAACACCAACATGATGGTCATCTTTCTGAATTTAGTGATGTACTCTTGTACACTCTTCCCTTGCCTCCATCTCAAGTAGTGGCACCAGATATATTGGTCCTTTACAAACTTTATAGGGTAAAATTGGGGATTAAATGAAGGTTTCGAAGTCCTTCCACCTAATTACTAGTGAATCAACCTCCAACCTAAGTGTTTTTGTATGTTTTCCTGCCATGTCAGAGCGTGGTCCTCTAACTTCAATCCAACAAATTAAATATTTTGTTTTTCATCTGTACGGTGAACGTCAAAATAAAATTCTAATTTATAAAATCAATTATTTATTTTAATTCATTGATACCATCTTGGCATGGTTTCATGTCTCCACTTCCTTATTGAATAGGGGCTATGAATGGCTAATGACATTCAAACTTGGATTCTCTTTCCTTGACTCCTTTTCTGGGTCTTCATGATCTTCTAATTTCCCCTCTAATATAACCTCTGAGTTAGAGCCTCCATCTTCTTTGAATGACCCAAACTTGCTTGCTAAAGCCACCAATAGGAGGTTTATATTATGCCTGATGTTATCGACTTATGCTTCCTACCTCAAAAATATCTCCTCCATCATATCATGAGGATTATTTTGAATAGACTCATCATCCATAGCTATGGTTCTATGGATTTAATTTTAAATCGATTCCTAGATCCCATTCAAATTTCCAAAAATACCCAAAAAAACCCGCACTAATACCAATATGATTTATAAATTGTTGTGGATATTCCACTAGAATAGTTTGTCCCAATAGATCTAATAAAATACTAAAATTTCTATTGTGAATCATAATTCATTTTAGATTCCAGATTATATATTTATTATTTTTATGTTTAAATGAAAGTGTAATAAATATAGAATAGAAAAAATGCATGAACTATCCACAATAGACACAAATTATGCCTTGAGAAACTCGTATGGGAGAAAATCGAGCTAGAAGGTGAGGCTACTATGTTTTCTTTCCCCTAGTATGGAAATGTGAAAGTACAAAGGAAGATGTACTATATATGGAGTTACTTGAGACTTATGGCCTAACAAGTTGCTACAAAACCTTAACCTCGCTCGCGCGCGCCCCCCGCCCCCCTCCCCCCCTCTCCCGCTCCTTCTTTTCTCTCTATCTTCCCACTCCGAGTTTCTCTATTCAAATATGGAATACAATTAGAATGGGACTCATCACTCCTCCTAGTAGCATTATATTTAACATATTCAGATAGCCAACTAAAGGTAAGATTTGACTCCTTCAACCATTAATTAGAGTTATGATTTTGGAAATTCCACACATGGCTAACCACATAAGCTTTGGGTATCAGAACTTGATGTGGCATCCTCTCACACCATGGTGGTCAACTTGTGGGAGGAATAACTTTTGCAAACAAATTCTATTGGACATTATTCTTACATTGTTGGAAATGTCTCTGAGTTTACAACAATGCTATGGGGTATAGTGCAAGTGAGAATTTTCTAACCCCCCAAAAATGTCATTTAATGTCTCAAAATGGCTCTGGAAGGTTCAAATCCTAATTCCCCACACTAGGGCTTGCTATTAAAATAACCATGCAAGATGATTCCTCCAAATTTTTCCAATGATGAAAGCAAGAAGATGAATGAAAAATAATACAATGATCTAATATATACCATATTTTAAATGAGTCTAATTTTTGTATGCTTTATACCTTTTATGATAATCATAGTGAAATATAGTGATGCAATTGTTAGTGAAATCATTATTTAACATTACTTGAATCACTTTTTTGACTGCATAATCAATTCAACATCCTTAAATACCCCTCAGAAGTTGACTTATACAATCTCAACAACTAAAATATATAATTTTAGAATTTCTAAATAAATTTTGGGAAAACGTCAATAAAAAAACATACCCAAAAATAGTAAAAACATAGAACATTTAGACTAATCCTTTTTAAAAATTCCAGTACAATTAATACATTACATTAAAAAGAAAAAGTTCTCACACAATATTATTGGAATTGTATCATTCAACATTCTCTTAGTCATAGAAACTACATGGTTAAGTTTTGGAATTATTTTTCAATTAATACTTTGTATGAAATTTGTTAATGATATCTAATTTTATATGTATTTAATTATGAATTTGAATTGTCATTTGCAATAGGATTGCAATTTTAAGAATATAATTATCATTTTTTACAAAACTTACTGTGTTCTTGGAAAGATATTTAAAAGAACAGAGCTTTAAGATTGAGGTAAAAAAATCCTTCAAAAGGTATGATTATTTAGTAGTTCATTATGGTTAAGGTTTTTAGATTAGAATAAAATGCATTGCTTATAATTTTAAAATTAAATGTAACACTTTTTATATGAACTATAATTGCAGTATTGAAAATATAATTATTGGTGGTTGAAAATTTTATAGCATTCTTAAAAACAAATGTAAAACTATAAAGTTGTAAGGATGATATAAGGGAAAAAAATATTTTTGACACTATTGTTATTCTAGTTGTTCTTTACAATTAGGAGGTGCAATGCTTGTAATTTTAAGATCAAATGCAACACTTCTTATCTCATTCAATTATCAAAGTTGGATATACTTCTATCGTCCAAATCCATGCAAATGGATACTCGTATTATAAGACAAATGTCTCAAGGCTTGCTGCATATCACCGAGGAGACCTAGGATCATGTCAGTGGGACTACCATTTATACTCTCGAGCCTAATGCAGTTTCCCACAAGCCTCGTTAGACAAGTAACATGAGTTTCGAACCTAGGTGGCATCCCTATATTGGTTGGAAAATGCCTTCCTATGTGGTATGTCTGTCATTCATCCTAGCTTGATGGGCTAATGATATAGTCAATATTAAAATTAGATGAAGCTAGTACCAAGAGCCCACAAAGCCAATACTAATAGGAACTTGTGACTTGTAAAGGGCAAAGAGATCTAGAGACACTCCCATAAATGATCATTTGGGGGTCCCACACAAGGAAAATGTGCACCCTGGAAGCCTCATCACAACGAGCCAATATCAATTAATCAACATGTACAAATTATACCCCTCTCTAGTTTTGAACCTATGACCTCCAACCATTAGGTCCACTCAATTTTGCACATAATATTGATAATATTAAATGTTACATCCATGTGAAGTTTAAAGATAAAGCCCAAAGTGGTAATGCAAACTTTAACAATGATTATGTCATCATCTATTGAGGCCAAAAATAACTACACCAAGAAGGGTTCTACAACCCAGTATAGGGGGAGATGTCTAAGCATAAATGATTGTAAAATTTAACATTTAGCATAAACATTTAATATAAAAAACTTTAATGTAATTTCAACTCTAATTAAAAATAAAGAAAGTATGTTGGCTCTAGGAAAGTCTTATGAACATGAATATAAAGAAGGTCGTACCCAAATTATTTGGAAAAGGAGATAACACTAGATAGTCCGCTCTTTGTACCTTGAGAATGTGTGATCACTTGACCTCATCGACAACATGCATTCTAAAGGCTCCCATCGAATTTCATTACTTAAACCACTTTCATACAAACATTTTGCAAATAGGGCAACATGGTCAACGCCTGCAAACTTCTTACTCGGATGAAGCTCTACATGGACATGCCCAACACTGTCACTTACGTTGCTCTCATTAATGGTGATTTTCAGATAGGGAACTTTGAGCATGCTTGATGAGATGTTGGCAATGGGCTGTGTGTCCAATGTCTTCACTTAAATGACTCGCATCAGTTCCCTTTGCACAACAAGGTAAGCTTTCTGAAGCCCTTCAAACCCTAGATTTCATGACAAGCTTGAAGGTATATTGTGCAGTGTGAGGCTACACCACTACACCACCTAGAATGGCAGTTGTAGTTTCATTTGGTTCTTCAACAATGACACAAATCAATGGAAAAAAGTGGTGTAAACCCCAACCAACTTTTCGCATAACTAGAGTAAAACTAGCCATAAAAGATCATGAATTTGATTCCAATTTGAAGAACATTGAGCTGGAAGGTCTCTTTGATCAGATAAAACAAGCTAGTACCATGGTTCATGAGTTGATAATGCAAACTAGCATTATAGTTGAAAAACCATTTGGGTTTGTTTACAATAATCACAAAACAAAGTTGCATGAAAATTTTTCAAATGGTACCTACACATTTGGGGATCATTGCCACTTTGCACATGATGCCAGTGAACTTCAATAATCCTCATTTTGAGTCCCATTTGTTAGACTTTGTTTTGCTTGTTCGATAATATTTTAATATGGCATTTTACAAATTTTGAATTACAAGGTCGTACATTGACTAGATTGATGACAACATGCTATTTTCAATGTCATCCAACTTCACAAACTTAGATATCACATCACATGTTGTATTGTAGTATGCCATTTCCTTGAATCTCAAAATATCATATCTTTTATGTAAATATATTCACCTATCTCGTGTTGATTTGTAAGCATTATAATGGATTTGTTTGTTTACCATAATTATAAATTGTGGTTTAGTTCCATGTCTTATGGTCTAGTATTTTTGTTTTTACTTTGTTTTGTATTATAGAAATGTGCAACCGGTTTATTATTTATTGAACATTATAATTACGGTACTGTATTTTATTTAGAAATTCTTAACTCAGATATTAATTAGTTTTTTTATATATATTTTTAAACCAATATAGATCTATGTTAACTCGCATCTACCAAGTGTAGAAAGAGATGGTCCATTTCCCTATAATAAAAAAAACTAATTATTTTGTTTTATTATAAAACCTACTTTAATGAATAAAAATTAATTTTCTAATACTAATATTCAAAAAGCAAAATGATCAACATCAAATCTGTGATCTTCATTGTAATATAGATATTTAAACCAATATCCATGATCTTCACTATAGTAGAAACATTTAGACTAACTTGTAAAATTTATGATGCAAAATATGTAAAAAAATAAACATCATTTCTTTTAATATCTAATATTTTTAATAAAACATAGTTTTAACCTATTTCATAATTTAATTACTCTATGACTTATTAAAATCAAAATTTTCCTTATGCTTTTATTTACGTAATATTCAAACAGAAAAATAACACATTAAAAAATATTCCAAAATGATATTAAAATATTAAAAATGATTAATTTTATTGGTTTGTTAAAATATGCTATTAAAAAATTATTCGACGTTTTTAAGATTTACAAACCAGCTGTAAGCTTGTTAAGAGCCAATAAAATTCTCTCAACTTATTTATATGTATATAAAATTTCAATATATATATAAGTTGATTTTTAAATTCATAAAAAATTAATACTAATTAACTTATATGATTAATTTGGGCCTTTTCTAATCCGCTATTAAACGACAACCCCCTCGTGAAATTGTTTCACCACTAAATTTTTCCATAATGTGGCATTCCTATCTACTGTGAGAACCTAACGACAACTCTCTCGTGAAATTGTTTCAGCACTAAATTTTACCATAATGTGGAATTATGTGGAATTTATATTGTTCCGTCACAACTTTTAATGGATTTTTAAAAAAATTTAAAGAGTTTTTTAATAATAAAAATTAATATAAATGGTTGGGGAAAATATATTATAATTTAGTTGTCAAATTATTAGTAGCGACAAATGTTATTGGTTGTTATCTATTAATATAGGTTAAGTCATCATTGTTATCCAAGAAAAACTATGCCATCTGTAATTATTTACGGTTGGTCCATAAAAAGTTGGCTTTGGCTTCTGAAAGATACATCTGGTCCTTGCACCATTAACCTATTTCCCCTCAAAAAAGATGAACTTTCACTTCTGCAAAATACATTTGATTCTTGGACTATTAACTCATTTCCCAAAAAAAAAAACTCTTAGCCAAACAAAAAACGATTTTAAAACATACTCTAATTTAAATTATATAACCAAGCAAACTTATTTTCACACCATTTTTTAAAAAGTTAATCTATTTATATATTCAAACAAAAAGAAATTACAATCCCATCCTGGGAAAAAGCGAAAAAAAGAAGTGAAAATTAAACTGTGCTCTGTGCTCTGTGCTCTGTTTTAAATATGATAAGTATGGCATTTAGCTGTGTTGCAGAGTATTAGTGAAACAGGGAAGCGGGGATTACGTTGGGAGTGATGTCACAGTGATGCAATAAATATAATAATAATAAAGGGAGTCGTCAACGCATTTTAAAGGTATGTTCACACTAAAATATTTGGCGAGTCTCAATCCAGATGGGGCTCACAGTGGCGATGTATGTCTACCGAGTATGATGATGAAATGCTTATATTATATTATTCAATTTCCTTCATCCTCATCTCCATCATGGATCATTCATCATGATGATGCATGCCAGGAGCAATGGATGAATGGTAAGGGAGGCCCTGTAGGCCTATGGCCCTTGCTTTTCCTCATATAAATGGGGGCACCAGGGTTTCAATTTAAACAACCCAACTCTCTGGACAACACACTATATAGATTTATAAAATTATATACAGAGGAGATATCCAATTGCAGGCAGCTTCCCTTCTCTTTCTCGGCCCTTATTTTATTCTGTCTCTGCCAGAATCTTCTCCAGACAATGGCCAGGCCTTGAGGCTTCAGAACCATCCTCGAATGTGGAAAATTCGACGATTCTGAAGAGCTTATACTCTGTCTCTTCTCAGATCCTGCTGGCAAAAAATGGGGAGGCAACCGTGCTGTGACAAAGTGGGATTGAAGAAGGGTCCATGGACTGCAGAGGAAGACAGAAAACTGGTGAATTTTATCACCCTGCATGGCCATGGATGCTGGCGCGAAGTACCCAAACTTGCTGGTAAATAAAAATGTCATTTTCTCCACCTGGTTTCGATTCTCAAGTTATGACATGTCTGCTCCCTGAAAGCCTCTTGTAATGTCGACTAATAAAAAGATTAGTCCCTAGATTCCTTCCTCAATAGCAGGAGCAGGACCGTCTGTGTGTGTGTGTTTTTTTTAGATAAAAATGCCATTGCATTGCGTGGAGATTCATGCAATTTGGAGTCTCTGTAAATTTCCCATTGGTTTATAATTGCAGTGGAGATTCATGCAATTTGGAGTCTCTGTAAATTTCCCATTGGTTTATAATTGCATTTGGATAAATTTTGCAGGTCTGCTTAGATGTGGCAAGAGTTGTAGATTGCGTTGGACAAATTACTTGCGCCCGGATTTGAAGCGTGGATTATTGTCTGAATCAGAGGAGAAGCTCATCATTGATCTACATGCTGCCATAGGGAATAGGTATATATAATGGAGCTGTAACTGTAAATTAATGGCGGTCATTGTGTATGATGTGTTGGTTTTTCTCTGAAATTTATGGGTTTTTTGTTGCTGTTTTCCACACCAGGTGGTCACGAATCGCTGCGCAATTGCCAGGGAGAACTGATAACGAGATCAAGAATTACTGGAACACGAGGATCAAGAAGAAACTGCGCCAGATGGGAATCGATCCTGTGACCCACAAGCCTCTCACCCAAATGCAAATGCAGAGCACCCCTGCCCAGACTCTGCTGCTGCAAGAAAATGATACAGAGCAGAAGCAGCAGGAGCAACATAATGAGCCTGATCCTGATCAGAATCAGAGCAGCAATGGCACTGTGGAGACATTGGTCTCGAGGGCGAGAGAACCCCACGACGACATAGAGCCTCTGCAGAATTTCAACATGGAGGATTCGAATTTTAACATGGAGGATTCGATGCAATTGTTCAATGTCTGTTCGCCCACCAGCGGGATAAGCCTGTCTGGGAGAACCGAGGAGGTCGATTCAGATGATTCTGATCAGGTCTCCAAGAGCTTCGGCAATGGCAGCAGTACCCATTCTCAGTACATTGGGCGAGAAAGCTCTGGTGTCAAGGCCGAATGTGGTTTGTCTGGTTGGGATCAGATGGCTGGCGTTTTGGGCGATCCCCTTTCTGAGTGGAATGTCGATTTGGAGTCCTGGGCTGCTGGATTGGATGCCACTGCGGCCTCTGCCTCTGCATGGATTCAGCAGCTCCCTGACTGCCAATGGAACGACTTCCAAGGCGATTTTGAGATCTGCAGCAGCAAGTCATGTCCGGAGACTCTGCAGAGACTGGGGCCCTTTCTTGATGACGATGAATTGTGAAAAAGGAGATCCAAGAATCTCTTTGTTTCTCTCAGAAAGACACTGTACATTAACCAAGTAAATATGGAGGAGGAGGATGAGACCTAATAGTTAAATATATATTTATATATAGATATGAGTTAATGTGAATGAACTTGTGTGTATCTAATTCATTCATTCATTCCATGTAAAAGATACCGCATGGTTTAAACTTTGCCATCTTCATAAATTCCAACTCTCAGTCATCCCATGTAACAGATACCACATGGTTTTAACCTTGCCATCTTCATAAATTCCAATTCTCAGTCATTCCATGTAGCAGATACCACATGGTTTAAACCTTGCCATCTTCATAAATTCCAACTCTCAGTTTGTCACTTCTCAGGGTGAATTGTTAATTATGGTGTTCAGCTTTTTATTACTGTTTTTAACCTCTCATACTGTATTGTTAGCTATGGGGTGTCTATTAATTATTTATGACACTTCTCATGGTGAATTGTTAACATAGTATTCAGCTTCTTATTATTGTTTTTAACTCCTCATACTGTCTTGTTAGCTATGGGGTGTCCATCAATTATTTATGACTCTCGTTTGCATTTAACCATTATGTATAACTAGCTTGTACTATCAGTATACATGTAGGATCAGATCTTGAGTTATGTAATATTTTTTTATATACTACGTGTTAAAAGATAGTGTAAATAATTTAATTGTTTTATGTTTTGATTAAATATTTGATGAATCATATTTGTTGGTTCAAAATGGGTGGACAAATGTATTTTCATGTGATTTACATTGAAAAATTATTTTCATAAACTTGATATGGATCACAAAAGCCTTAATTCAACAAATAAATATGATTTAGCTAAAAACCAAATTCTATTAAGGAAACCAAGCCAAACTACACCATATTAAAATTGTTTTTAAAAAAACCATATCAAAATATACTTTCAAAAGTACAATTAAAAAAATAAAAATTATATTATTTAGCTAATACCAGATTCCAGCCAAACAAAGTAAACCATAGAACAATAAAACCACACCATATTAAAAATTTATATTCTCAATTCAATCACCATTTCATATTTCCCATGTTTATATACTTTATTTATTTTTGGGAAACTACTATTTGTGAAGGTAAATTGAGTAATCGCTTTTCTTAAAAAAAAACCTTTATGAGTGATCTTAAAAAGATATGCTTTCACTCCTAATAAATATCTTGTCTGAATAGTTAACTTGTTTTTTACATTTATAAAAGATTAACGCATAGTCAGTAAAAAATAATTTAAAACATTTAACTTTATTAAATATATATTAAATTTTTTCAATTAACTTTTATAATTTTGTTTATATTTTAAATAATAACTTTTAAAATTTATATGCATACTAAACATATATTTTATTAATTATTTATAATATTAATTATATTTTAAATGGAAAATTTTCCAATCTTATGTTTTGAATTATTATTATTGTTATGATGTCGTCAATATAACTTGTGACTTAGCCTTTGATATCACTTATCATTTAGTATCACAGCTTGACCTTTTATTTTTGTGCTAATTTGGTTATGTAATATTTTGTAAGTGACGTGGCAGCATTTTCTCTAGGTGGTGAGCTATGTTAAGCATGAAAATATGAAATGTATTTCGTAAAGGAATCTTAGGGACAGCTAAAGGCCAAACCTCTATTTTAAAATTCGATTAAGGCTTAGACATTTTAATTAAAGTTTAAACATTAATTAATATTAAATTGTCTTATATGGAATATTACGTAAAATGAAATAAATAGTTTGACTGAGGGTAAGAGGTAGGTGTCACGATGAACTAAGCAATGTGGAAAGCGGAAACATATTTGTATATTTATTTGAAAGTGTATACATAAGTTTTGTGAAAGGGGTTGTTATGTTTTTAAAAAGATATGGTTATTGTGAGTTGTTGTCATCTATACATATATGTCTTTGACTATGAGGCAATTTATTAAATTGATTGGTGGTTGTTTCATTAGATATCAATGAGATATATAATTTTTTATCAAAATATTAAGTTTAAAACTGAAACATTTTTCAAAGCAGTGCGTTTAAGAAAGAAATGGCTTAATATTGAGTTAAACGGTCGTTGATTAAAATAGTATTTATGATTGTAATATATTTGTTGAAGAATTTATTTTTTTGGGTAGATGTTCACTTTGGGTTGAGAAATGCAGTTTGTTTTTATTTATTTATTTATTTAATGTAGAATTTGTTTTAAGATTTATTGTATAAACATTGGTTGTATTGATGTTTCAAATCACTATATGTGGTTTATCATCAAGATTAATTTTCGTTTTTTTTTTTATGATGAACTATATATGATGGTTTAAAATGTCGATATAATCAATACTTATGTGATGGTACCAAAAACAAATTCTACACACAAATATTGCATTGTTAGTTTTGCAAAATTATTTCTGCCTCACTCCAACCAGATTTGTTGGTTAGGAGAAAGTTACCAAAGCATAAATCAAGAGTCCACTACATCCAAAACGAAAAACAAAAGGCCAGTAAACATATAAGACAAAAAAACAACCGATTACCATCAAGGGTCCGAAGAGTTAACTAGAGCATGGTTCTCTGGCATAGTACTAGAAGAGGAGGGTGCGTTGAAAGAGAAATGAACATGAGTCTCCATATGCGCAAGTCGAGCTTCCACCCTTTCTATTTTATCCATCACTCTTCTTTGCCTTCGCACTAGAATATCCACCCTATCTTGCATTCTCCACTAATCATTTTGTAGCACATTCATGAACTCAATTATGGCATTCCCATCTTCATGTTGATCATGGTTGCGCTGCTCTAAAGGGGTTGTAATTTTCTTGAGATTGTTGTCAAAAAGATCCAGGGGGGGAGGAAATTCACTTAACCTAGAGACTACATAGGGTTAAGGTTCACTACTTTACCTAGGCCTCACTTCTGAGTTTCATGGCCATTCAAATGGCCCCTTTGGCCCACTCCTCTCCTCACACGTCCTTGTTGGCAAAGCATAACTCGCCCCCCAAAAGGTTTGTGCAACCAATGTTCCATCACCTAGACAAAGGGCTCACATCACCACATCAAGCTACAACATAGATAAAGAACCAACAAACTTAGAAACCAACAACCCAATGACGACCCCTTTCGCAACTCACCCCCTAAGAAGTTAAAGGGGTTCACCAGAACACACCACAGGGCAAGTCAAACCAAACTGGGGGCATAATAAGGTGGGATTACATTGCTCGGCCTCTTTCGACATCTAAACCAAAACCTATACAACACATAAATAGAAGCCACACACCCAATTGCATCCCACTAGACCCTCGCCCCCTAACCAACATGCTTGGGCTATTCAACAACCACCATAAACCTCTAAAACTGTAAAACACAACCAAATAGACTAGATGTAGGAAATTACCTCAACAAAAGTGAGGATGACCCAAAACATAAGATTAGAGTCAATAGTTGAGCTAATAAGGGCGTTGATTGAGCTCTAGCTAGAAATTATCACAAGCAATCCATTCCAATGAGCTTCTATCCCTAGATCCCAAATGAGAAGTGTCAGGGCCAACAATCCTCCTCCTCTTCCAGCCCAACCAGTGCATTCAACTATCACCCCGAGAACATGCCATCGACCAGTACTAGAACCGACCACCTCCTACTCACCCACAACATAACAAACTCTCGCCCTGACCCAACCCATACAAAGCAGAAACTCCCTAGACCAACATAGGAAACCAATTAAATAACCTATGGAGTGTTTTTGTCTTCTATCACCTCCATACGCTTTTACATGTAGAGTTAATATCACGCCACCTAAACATTAAATATCATAAAGCTCGTCTAGATAGCTACCATCCACCTCTACCCCATATTCCATGGAAATATATTTTTTCTAACATTATTGACATTATTTTATTCTAAAGTCATATTTATAATACATATTTAAAATAAGAAAGAAAATTAAACTCATATACAATGAATTCTATTTATATATGAATTCTATTTATATGCATTTGACAAAAAAACCAGTGTTTTCATTCAATATGTTAATACTTAAATAAATTAAGTGTTTTATTTTTCATACAATTTTATTATTAATTTTCTAAATATTATATTTATTTACTAATTTACTAGAATTGGTAGGTTTTACGTAAATGCTCATGTTATTATAAATGTTATATTTAATTAAGGATTATATGAATGTAATTATAATATTATGAGTGTAGTCTAATAGTTAAACAAAATAATTTAATTAATAAATGAAATGATTTGTTGACCAGAATGTGACAATACAATTTTTAGCAAGATTGTGATTCTTATTGTTTAAAATGTATTTTTGAATGCATAAATGAATTCAATACCCTAAAAACCCCTTGTGGCACTTGATCTTCCTATATTAAACAACTTAAACATATGATTTAAAAATTATCTACACGATTCTTAACAAAATTGACCAAAAAAATTATTTGGAAAAACTTCACTTCCTCTATTAATAAGAGTACATGAATATTATGTAGATTTAAATGATTTTATGAAGTTTATTAGCAAATAATTTAATACACGTGTATTTTTTAATGGAGTTGTATTTAGTGCGATTTTTGGACTTTGTGGTGATTAAATTTGGTGGAAAATTTTGAGGTGAAATCTTGATTTGTGTTATTTTCGGTGGAAACTTTTGAGGTGAAATCTTGATTTGTGTTATTTAAACTAGTTTTTTGACTGTATATGGATTCAACACCTTGAAAAACCCCTAGGGCACTTCAATTGTGCAGGGGTTACCCATTAAGCTTGTGTCTTCAATAAATACCTGCTGGAATTTAGAGAAATTAGACCAAAAAAACCTACCGGAAAAACTTCCAAAAAATCTTACTAAAAACCACTCATTTTTTAATTTCTTTCTTTTATGAAAAATATTCTTGGGCAATAATATTAGCAATTTTTTTTAGTAATTAAATTTAATATTTGTATGTATATTTTTTTTATTATTCTTAAATCCGCAACTTAACTTTTAATAATAATTTGAGATAAACAACACTCAAAATCATTTACTTTATCAAATAAAAAACTATAAAAATTCTCATGTATATAGAAAACTACAATTTTAGCACTTGCATACTACAATCTCAAGCTAATTATAAAACTACAAATATATCAAAATTACATTCTAAATAACATAAAGGGTTATTTAAACCACTTTTCATCTATCCAATTCCAACTCATATAAAACAATTTGAGTATTAAGTAGTTCACACCCTTAATAATCTTCGCTTTGAAACTAGTTTATTCAAACTAATTAAATTAACTAACTAAATTCTATATATTTTTAAATACCTTACAAATTTTAGATTAAACTAATAATATAAATATACTTATCCACAACAAAATTTCAATTTCAAATATTTTATAAAAGTAAAATTCATTCTATAATTTTTAAATATATAAATTAATAATGATTATATATCACATATGAAGATTTTAATTTTGTGTTTTTTAATGTATTGAATCTTTAAAATTTGTAAATAACTCAATTATATTTTTTATAATTTGTAAATTACTTCTTAAATAAAAAAGGAAAAGAATTATAACACCACTTCACTTTTATTGACCAATCACATCTCTCATAACCAACCAGCTCACCTTTTTCAACCAATTACAATTACACCTCTCTTGACCAACAATTAATTTATGAGTCTTATAAAATTTGATGGCTATCATCACGCTGACAAGTCACATATTCACACACATTCTATAGTGTCACCCTAATGTCATGGATGGATTCCTTAACGTCATGGGTAAGTGGGGAACCCCATGTTTCATGAACTCCTCCTTTCGCTTTATGTACTCATCATAAGAAAGTATTCCATCTCACTTTAACACGTGAGAAGAGAGGTGGGGCCACCACACTCTTTTGATATGAGTGTCCTCGCACTTGCAATTCATTTTATGACATTGAATACGCTACACAAAAATAATTAATCTCATAATGCTTAGAAGTAATGTTATTATTAGTATTTATGCCACAAAAGTGCTCTACATTAAGACCACCTTCCTTCAATTTTCTCCATTAAGTGCAAAATGTTGTTATCATTCACTCTAGGTCAAGGGTGAATGTCTCTTGCACTAAAAGTTTGAGATGGTGTCGCCAAACTCTAAGTTAGCTAGCGTAACAGACAGGTATGTCTTGGTCCTATTAGGTACTAGGACACCTATAGATAGGTCTGTCTTAGTCTTATTAGGTATTAAGACACCTAACATTTAAGGGAAGGGAAATTGTTTAAAAAGGTTAGATTCAAGCTTTTGATAAAGGTTTGTCTTTAAATCTTCTTAAGAGTGGGAGAGGACTTTAAGCTGGAAGACTAGTTGAACAAATTGACATCAAGTAACTAAAATGGTTCCATATAAACATTTTATTAATGTTAATTGATTATTGCAAGGAATTTAATTTTCATTATTTTATATGAATAAAAAGTTTGTGTTATACTAAATTTTAGTTGATAAAAATATATGGATATAATAAATATTGTTTTTAAAGGAAAAGAAGGAGAAAGAGAGTCTCTATATATATTAATGTTAATTGATTATTACATAGTATATGCAAGTGAATTTAATTTTCATTATTTTATATGAATAAAAAGTTTGTGTTATCTTAAATCTTAGTTGATAAAAATATATGGATATAATAAATATCGTTTTTAAAGGAAAAGAAGGAAAATGAGAGTCTCTAATTTATGTTGGAGTCGATTTGGATCAATACCCATTACTTAATCCTTTAATGTATGTTGATATTAGTACAAATGAGATTAATGTCACATTGATGCACAATAATGACATTGGTTGTTGTTATGCAATTGAGACAACTCAACCAAACAAAAGTGATTTAATAGAAAGGAAGAAAAAGTGATTTGTTGATGATGAAGGTATTGAGTTTTGGACATAAGACGTAGGAGGAATTACAAAGAGTACTAATGTTACTTAAGTGATTTTAGGTGTCATGCTCAATAACAAAAAAACACAAGAATAGGAGATAAATAGAGAGACAATTTTAAACTTATATAATGAGATTAATGAGCAAGATCTTGGTTGAATTGTACATCCATTCCATGTATAAGAAAATGAGTTACAAAGAATGATGCAAATAAAAATGATGTAAGCAATGGTCATGGATCAAAACAATGAGAAGAATAATGCATGAGCTCAATCTTGCTAATGATCACAATATGGAAAAAAATTAGGTATGCAATATTATACTCCATATGATGATTTACGTATTTATATAATTTAAGAATAATATTAAAATTTAATGAGGTAGTTATAAATTTGTTCCAACTCATAAAAGATGCATTTATATTTGAAAATTAGTTAGTAGTTCTTATGTTGATCCTTAAAGATAATATGAACTCAAAAAACTTTGATCACCCTGAGTGTGAAGCATATTAGAATTCTCAATTATAACATTCATGATTGATGTGGTTGAAGAGTCTAACGCTAAGGAGGCATGGTTGCATTGATAACATGTTGAAGATTACACACAAATCACAATTGCACTGGTGGGTGTAAATTCAATATGGAACAAAATTTGCTTGTAGATGGAATTAGAAAACCCTTGTGAGGGATCTCTCCTAGTATATGTAAAGATTGAAGTGGGCTTGTTGTATACCAAAACTATGCTAAGAAAAAGATCATGAACCCCCCTAGGTATCATTAATATCCATTGTTTAGAAGTATAAGTATAAATTACTTGTTTGCTTAGGAAATTGACCTACATTAACAATTCAATAGAGTGTTGTAGCTTCGTTATAGGTATGGTGCACTATAATTCCATGGTTTTCAAACTTTATAAATATTGAAATTGATCTTGTATATGTTTAAATGCTTTGCGTGCACACAAACACACACACACACACACACATATATACTATGCCTTATTCATACCATGAGGTTAACATACCAAGGTGATTTTGAATTTTTCTAAATTGTTATTTTGCAATAATAAAAGAACCAATACTAATTGAGCATGAGCTCCTAAAGGAGCTATGACACCACACGAGAGGAAACGTAAGGGGGTGTTAGGAAATTTATATGCATAATTCCTATTAGATTTAACTATCAATCTAGGATTTGTAAACTTGTGAACTATAAACACAATGTGCGCAGAATTAGATAATTTGTAATATTTGTCTAATTTAAGCAATCATAAACAAAATTCAGCTTAGAAATGAAAGTACCAAACGCACTTGCATAAAGGAAACACTCTTGCATGGCATCAAAATCTAACTAAACTACTCTTGGTGATGGTCATGTTTTTGGGAACCTGACATGCTATTAGGACCCTGTTGTCACCAAGTTATCTCTTTGCATATCTTAGAGTTTCCATAAATCATCCTTCTGTTGTTGGTAAGTTAGGATAAAAACTAAATAATGTTGCAAAAAAACAAATGAACCATAGTTCCATCAATGAAAGACAAGTTTTGAAATCAAAATGCATGAATGAAAGAGCACCATGTCCTCCTGAAGTGAGCCCCTTCACCTAAGATTTTATGGGAGGAAATTTAAACTATACCATCATAAACTCAAATCAAAACATGCTACATATAAAACTAGAAAATAACAATATCTATGAAAGGAAATATCAAGAAGTTTTATTCACTCCATCATAAGTTGGACATATGCTCCAAGAATCCTCTCCTTTGGAATATAGAAGACACTCTTATTTATACAAAAACTAAGATAACCAATAATAAATTTAGATTCATGAACCTCTCCTAGATCCACAATTTTCTCTTGTGGTTACAACCACTTTTCAATAATTAGAAAGTCAACAATTTCTCCAAACGTATCTAAGATATTTGATAACAAATCTTATCTAGGGCTTAAGATCAGGGAAAATTTTAAGGATGGAAATTTATCTTAAAGTTTAGAAACCTTAGCGAATCCCACTAGTCCATAATATGAAATCTATAAAATGTTTGGAGATATTTTGTAAAATATTTAAATTATAATATTTTTAATATAATATATATATATTAATTATATAAATATATATATATATATATCATATATATTATAAATATTATATATTATATATATATAATATATTGGCATTTTTAGGGTAAAAGATTTATCTATAAAAATTTGGCGAATCATTTTTACAAAAATGGAAATTAACGAATCATTTTTTTGGAAAAAGTATAGAAAATTAGCCCATGGGCGAATATTAGTCCCTAAAATTTTCCTTGCTTAAGATTCTTTCCTTATCCAAGATATTTCATATTGATCCCAAATCCATGGAAAATATTCAATGGTTGAAGAGGAATTTTTAATTTGTATCTAGGTGATAAAATTGTAGATTGTTGGAATCTCCAAATATAACTATCACCCAACTTTAAGGGATAAGTGAAAACCTGTTATTTTTTAAATATTTGATAATGAATTCAGTTAAAATAGTAAAATAAATGCATTGGAAAATATGGATCCTAATCCCACATATAGAAATTAAAATTGATCAAAATTGGATCATCATATTGTATATCATGCATCTCGATGCTTTCAAAGTGGAAAAAAATAAAGGAATCAACTCACAAGACCGTTTTTACCAGCGAGACCCAGTTTGGCAAATTGGGGTCTGAAACCTTCTGAGAGCATTTTGAGGCATTAAAAAACATTTTTTGGGGGTAAAACTTTTCCCCTCTGTTGGAATTATGATACAAGTG
Organism: Pinus taeda; assembly: GCA_000404065.3. NCBI lineage: Eukaryota > Viridiplantae > Streptophyta > Pinopsida > Pinales > Pinaceae > Pinus > Pinus taeda. Next base: position 150,742 of record APFE030939947.1, read on the forward strand.
TTGTCCTTGATGGCAACTCACTCACAAGTCAATTCAGTTTTGATAAAAGGCAACTCACAGTGTAACGAAAGAACAAAAAGATGGAACTAAGGTCTAATGATCAGAATGAAGAAGTTGAAGGAAAAGGATGGTGTAAAGCAGTTTAAGATATATAAGTAGGTCACCTTAGTTAAAATAGCATATACACGTTAGTTCACAGAACAAAAGAAGTGTATACGTATACACGCACTTTCATAAGAGGAAAAGCACATACATGTTGGAAAATCAAGGAAATTCAAGAGTAAAGAATACCAGGGGTTAATACCATGGTATTAGCCCACAATATTGAGTGGAGTAATGACTATTTTGATCCCATCCAAGAATACCATGAGTCTTAAGTGGTTTTGGTTGAGGTATTGAGAAAGTCCAAAAACTATATAAGGAGGAGAAGATCAAAAGGCCAAGGTGTGCAAGTGAAAAGTTTCTTACGAATACTTCTATCTCAAGTATATTTTATGTTGAAGGGGCTATGCTGTGTTTTGATCTGAAATATTTTGTGCACCTTCAATTCAATGTTGGATCAGGATCATGAGACCTGAAATGAATTATCATTGAATGATCTAATATTGGTTGGGCTAGATCTGATTATGTACACCTATTTTATTCTTTAAATGTCATGATCTGAGTTTTTCTGAAGTCTGAAATAGTAGTGAAGTTATGAGTTAATATTTGCATATCTATACGTTGGTTCACCTTGGTAAAGGCACGTATACACACATGTTCGACTCTTCCAAGTAGCATATACAAAGGAAAAATCCTATTCTTCAGAAATGACTAATCTATCTTATCAGTTTTGCTATCTTACTATTATCTGTGAATGAAGTCTTCTTAGATCTAAATGTATAAGGAGTTTTGTGTCTGATTGATTGATTATTTAAGTGAGAAGGGTTATCTATGCTACTGCCTATCTAAAGCTCTGTATTGACAGTAGATGTTCAATATATTGTTGTTTAGTACAAACTTGATTCAGAAGTTTTATGTTGCAGTAGCTTTGAAGGTATACACAAGTTTGGTTAAAGGAAGTAGCGTATACACACAAGTTAGATTCAGTAAAGTAGCGTATACATTTTGATGCATGATGTTTGAGGTTGCAACTGGTTTTGAATAATGATGCAGGTTTTTGGGTTCAGCATAGTGTTCTGGTGACAATTATCTGACTATTCAAATTAATTGATTATTGGTTGATATAGTTTGAAAGTTCTGATGGGTCCATTATGAAAATTTGATGAAACAAGACCTTCATTTGTATTGCTGTGTACTAGGAGCATCCAGTTTGAAAATTTATGAAACGTGGTCCCTGGAGGAAGCAAGAAGGTCGTAGCCTTCTGTAGGCAGGTGCCTACGTACTAGTAAACATATTGGTTAGTACAAGAGCTAGGGGATTGTATCTCCCTTCTAGTAGAAGCTAGAAAATGAGAGAAGGTTTTAGCCTTCTGCGGGTGGGTGCCTACGTACTGGTATGAGTCTACACTAGTACAAGATTGTAAACAAATTTTCTTAATATTAAAAGAAGACAAAGACGATAACAGCAGGTGGTTTTTCTCCCGCATTGGGTTTCCACCTTCAATCTTGGTGTTCATGTGTGTTGCTTATGTGTGATGGTTTATTATGTTTTTACTACACTGTTTAACAAGTTACTGATGCACTGATTAAAGATCAACACATGATAAATTGACTAAATCATAAGTTCTTTGGGTATATGTTGGTTTCTCTAATCACAGTAGCATGTACACACAAGTTCACTTCACAGAAGTAGCATATATAAATCTATTTTGGAAATGAAAAATTATTGAATTGTAATATTGATTCACCCTCCCTCTCAGTATTATTTCCAACAATTGGTATCAGAGCAGGTCCTTCAGAAGAAGCTTGATCAGTGGAAGGAAGATCTTTCATGATGAACAATCACGAAGGCATGTGATCTATCAGACCACCAATCTTCAATGGGAACAACTTGGTATATTGGAAAATAAAAACCAGGTCCTATCTTCAGTGGCTTGGAGTCGATGCTTGGGAAATTGTGGAAGGAGGATATCAATTTCTGGCAGTAATACCTACAGATTCAACAGGTAAGAAGTTATATGAAACCAATGCCAAAGCAATAAATACTTTATTGGAAAGTCTGTCAGAATCAAAATTCGTCAAAGTCATGCAGCTCAAGACAACCAAAGAGATATGGGACAAAATCATTCAGAGCTATGAATGAGACTCCCAAGTAAAACATGCTAAGCTCCAAACTCTCAAAATTCAGTATGAAACTCTTAAGATGCATAGTGATGAGAGTATTGCTAGTTACTTTTTACTTGTAGATGAGATTGTTATTTGTATGAAGAATCTGGGTGAAGATATAAATGAAGCTACTTTAGTTGAGAAAATTTTTGAGAACTCTATCTTCTAAATTTGAGTCAAAAGTATCTGTCATAGAAGAAAAACAAAATATTCAAACTATTACCATGGTTCAACTCCATGGAATCTTAACTGCCTTTGAAATGAGGAAAGGAGGTCCATCAGATATGAGAGAAGCAGCTTTTAAAGCTTCCACAAAGGGAAAAGAAAAGGCAGAGCACAATGAACCAAGATACATTACAGAAGAAGAAGATGAGGTAAATTTTGTCAAGAAACTTCAATAGGGTTTAAGAAGATTCATAGGTAACCTACCATTCAAATGCTTTGCTTGTGGTAGAGTAAGCCATTATGCTGCCAAATGTCCTCATAAAGATAAATATGAAAAGGGAAAGGAATATGAAAAAGGCAATAGAAAACAGGTTGTCAATAGAAGGAGTTACTAAACGCATGAAGATAGTGATGGTTTATCTAATAGTGATGAAGATGAAATTGAATAAGATTATAGACTTTTCATGGCCTATGACAATGATGATTTTTGGATGCCTTAGAGGAAGACTTTTTTTGAAGAAATCACAAAACTGAAAATCTGTTTAGAAGAAAAGAATATGATCATAGACACATTGACACATCAACTCACTGAAAGAGAAAAACACAATGAAAATCTAGAATGTGAAATTGTGGGTCTATGAAAAGAACTTGAGAAGACAAAATCTCTTAATCTTAGATTTGCTAAAGGATCAGAAACTTTAAATGCAATCATCAAAGTTCAACGTTCTCCTCTTATAAAGATAGGTCTTGGATATATTGAAGAATCATCTCAATCACAGAAGCCGTCAGCCTCCACCAGGAGCTATCTTGATGCAGAAATGACCAGTGAACAATATGTCAATCGTTAGCAAAGGCCTAAAAGTACTCATTAGGTAAATCATACTCAATTTACTCCAAGGATGAATATAAGTAGAAGCTTCAACCAACAGGTAAACAATGCCAAAAGATTCTATAATCGCAGAAACTTCTTTAATGGGCAATGTTTTTCATGCCATAAATTTGGGCATAAGGCTGCTCAATGTGTTGCTTACAAAACCATCATGACTAGAGAAGCATGAAATCAAAGGAGTGTAACAGGAATCAAGAAAAGTTCCTATAATAACTTTTCTCCTCTTGAAGATGAAATAGAATGTTTGATTTGTAACAATTTTGGTCATGAAGAATTTGAATGCAGGAAAAAATTTCGGCCAACACTTTAAAAGGAGCAAACATCATCAAATTCCAAGATATGGAGAAAGAAGGAATCTCAATCAGAAAGATGTGGCATAGATATGTATGCAGAAGGACAAGAGAATCGGTGGTACATCGACAACGGATGCTCCAAACACATGACATGTGATAAAGAGAAACTTCACTCATATAATGCTTTAGAAAAAGAAAAGAATTTCTCATTTGGAAATGACACACCAGCTGCCATTAAAGGTAAGGGCTCTGTTTTCTTGAAAGAAAAGGTTAAAGTTGGAAATGTCATGTATGTAGATGGTTTAAAGCAATATGTTTTAAGTGTCAATCAAATGTGTGATCAAGGAAATGAAGTTGTGTTTCGTTCAAATGAATGTGTGGTTCGTGAACTTGATACAGGAAAGATAGTAATCAAAGGTACCAGAACTCCAAACAATTTATACATACTCAAAGGAGGACAACAATAATGCTATATAAGAAAAACAGATGAAAACTGGCTATGGCACAGAAGATTGGGGAATCTGAGTTTTTCTCAAATAAGAAAAGCATGTAGGCTCAAGGCGGTCCGTGATCTTCCAGATATCAACATCCCAGAAAATACCATATGCAAACCATGTCAATTCGGTAAGCAAACCAGAGTTCACTTTAATGAAAAATAAGGATCAACAAGTAAGCCTCTTGAACTCATCCATACTGATTTATGTGGTCCAACAAGGAAAAAGTCACCTCGTGGAGAATAATACTTTATTTTATTTATTGATGATTTTTCCAAGATGTGTTGGATAGGTCTACTAAATCATAAAGATGAAGCATTTGAAAAGTTTAAAGCCTTCAAAGATTTAGTTGAAAATGAATCAGATCGAAAAATCAAATGTCTCATATTTGATCGAGGGGAGAATTCATATCAGATGAATTCTTTGACTTTTGTGAACAACATGGAATAAAAAGGCAATTCTTCATCACTAGAACTCCTCAAAAAAATGGCGTGGTGGAAAGAATGAACAAAATAGTTCAAGAAATGGCTTGAGCTATGCTTGATAAATCTGGAACTCTTGCAACCTTCTGGGGTGAAACTGCATTTGCTGCCATGACTATTCTCAACAAAGCAAACGTTCAGGTAAATAGTGATCAAAATCCATATGAACTTTGGTATGGTAAGCCTCCTACTCTAAAACACTTCAGAGTTTTTGGAAGAAAATGTTTCATCAAAAGGGCTGATGAAAAACTTGGCAAGTTTGAACCCAGAGAAGACGAAGGAATACTTCTTGGTTATTCATCTAGAAGTAAAGGATACAAATATTATAATAAAAGAGTTCAGTAAATTGTTGAATGCGTTGTTGTTGTAATTAATGAAGCATGCAGAAATCCGGAACAAATGAAATCAAAAAAGGAATATGACAATGAAGAAGATATGGAATGCTTTCTCGTATCAAATCAAAATGATATAGAAGAAGAAATCAATGAATCACCAAAAGAAGATACAGCAGATAGGGAAAAGACTACATCTAGGTATGTTTAGATGAATCATCTAGAATCTCAAATTCTAGGAGAAAAAGGGTCTGAAGCATAGAAAAGAAGAACTCTTACAGGGAACTCAAGTTATCTAAAATTACTATCCTCCACAGAACCACAAAATGTAAATGAAGCTAGCAAAGATGAATTTTGGGTTAAGGCCATGGATGAAGAACTTGACCAAATTGAAAAGAATGATACTTGGGAATTAGTTCCTATACCTCCTGATAAAAATGTTATAGGAACAAAATGGATATTTAAGAATAAGTTGAATGAAAATGGAGAAGTTATTAGAAATAAGGCAAGACTTGTTTGTAAAGGGTATGCTCAACAAGAAGGTATAGATTTTGAAGAAATTTTTGCACCTGTTGCCAGACTTGAATCCATAAGAATGTTTCTTGCTCTTTCTATTTTTCGAAAATTCAAAGTATATCAAATGGATGTAAAATTAGGTTTTCCTAATGCAGATTTAGAAGAAGAAGTTTATATTGAGCAACCATAAGGATTCATTCTAGGGAATGATGCAAAACTCATATGAAAACTCAAAAAGGCTCTTTATGGTATGAAATAAGCTCCAAGGGCTTGGTATTACCATCTTGAAAAATAACTACAACAACAAGGTTTCACAAAAGGTTATGTAGATAACAACTTATACACAAAGATTGAAAATGATAAACTGCTAATTATTGTTATTTATGTTGATGATATCAACTTTGGTAGCAATGAAGAATCCATGAGTCAAAATTTTTCTTCGGTAATGCAATAAGAATTTGAAATGTTCTTACTTGGTGAACTTACTTATTTTCTTGGTCTACAAGTACAACAAGCAAAAGATGGTATTTTTCTTTCACAAACAAAATATCTCAAGTAGATCTTGAAGAAGTACGGAATGGAGGATTCTAAACCAGTATGTACTCCAATGGCAACATGATGTAGTCTTAGTTCTAATGATGAATCACCAGTAGTAAACTAGCCAACTTACAGATCTATGATTGGAAGTCTTCTTTATCTAACAAGTACCAGACTTGATATCATGCATGTAGTAGGAATTGTTGGAAGGTTCCAAGCAAATCCAAAGGAATCACATCTTCAAGAAGTTAAAATAATTTTCAAATATATTTAAGGAACTCAAGACTTTGGACTATGGTATCCTAAAGATACAGGTCTTACTCTTCATGCATATACAAATGTAGATTGGGCAGGAAATGTTGATGCTCGAAAGAGTACTAGTGGAGGAGCATTCTATATGGGTTCACGGTTGGTGTCTTGGTTTAGCAAGAAACAAAGTTCGATTGCCTTATTTATAACTGAAGTAGAATATGTGGTTGCTGCATCTTGCTACACACAACTACTTTAGATGAACATTGCAAGACATTCGAATCACATGTACTCCACCCGTCTCCATTCTACGTGATAATACAAGTGCCATAAGTATTTTAAAAAATCTAGTCATGCACTCCGATACCAAGAACATACCCATTAAGTACCATTTTCTATGAGAACAAGTGCTTGAACAAAAGGTTAAATTGGAGTATGTTCCCTCCAAAGAATAGGTTGTTGATATATTCACCAAACTGCTTCCTAGAGAAACATTTGAATAGCTTGGAGTAGTTGCAGCATCATCCTGCCATTAAATATAGTTTTTTAGAGGAAGGTTCTTATGCATGTGTTTCATGAAGTATAGTCGAGTATATACGCGGGTTTATATGGTTGCAGAAGCATATATGTTTTTTTGACAGAAAAATAGTGGGTTAGACTCTGATATGGGTTCTCAGCCTAATATTGATGATTACAGTTTGTCGATATGCTTTGTTCATTGATTTTTATATGATTGACAAAAATGCCTTGATGAATGACTTGTTGACACTGCGTAGGTAGCATAGGTTTAGGGGGAGCATTAGCCTTCACTCAAATTCTGCATTGTTGACATTATGGTTGTTGAGTTCAACTATGGTTTCAGATATTTATATCATTTGTTTCATAAGTCATGTAAAGATCTAGGGTGTGATATGACTCCTTCTATCATAGTCTATGTTTGAATGAGTCCTATTAGACATATGATGTAATTTGTATCCCCACTATGCATGGGATGGATGATGTAATATTTGTTGTATTTCAGTCATGTATAAACAATTGGTATATCCCCACTTGGTTGGGTGGATGAGTCAAATGTGGTGTATCCCACTTGGTTGGGTGGATGAGTCAAATGTGGTGTATCCCCACTTGGTTGGGTGATTGATGGATATATGAGTAATTGGTCTTAGGGAGGTCATACTCACTTAGTTGAGTTATAAATTCATCTTATTATATTGAAACATATCTTTGTAGACTCTGCATGTACTCAGGGAGAGCATGGACAACATAATGTATATCAAAGGGGTAGAGTATCTTGGTCCACCCTTTGCCCTTGATGTCAAAGGGGGAGAGTATTTTGGTGTTGCTTTGGTATTGCTTGTTATCTCTAACAGTTTCTATAGCTTGCAGTAATCAACACCAACATGGTTTCCATCAAATCCAAAGGGGGAGATTGTTGGCATTATGATAGAAGTGTTGTCCTTGATGGCAACTCACTCACATGTCAATTCAATTTTGATAAAAGGAAACTCATAGTGTAATAGAAGAATAGGAAGATGGAACTAAGGTCTACTGATTAGAATGAATAAGTTGAAGGAAAAGGATGGTGTAAAGCATTTTAAGATGTATACGTAGGTCACCTTAGTCAAAACAACATATACACACTGGTTCACAAAACAAAAGAAGCGCATACATATACACACACTTTCACAAGAGGAAAAGCACGTACATGTTTGAAAATCAAGAGTAAAGAATAGCAGGGGTCAATACCATGGTATTAGCTCACAATATTGAGCGGATTAGTGACTATTTGATGCCATCTAAGAATACCACGGGTCCTAAGTGGTGTTGGTTTGGGGTATTGAGAAAGGCCAAAAACTATATAAGGAGGAGAAGATCAAAAGGCCAAGGTGTGCAAGTGAAAAGGGTTTCTCAGGAATACTTCTATCTGAAGTATATTCTATGTTGTAGGGGCTACGTTGTGATTTGATTTGAAATATTTTGTGCACCTTGAATTCAATGTTGGATCAAGATCATGAGACCTGAAATGACTTATCATAAAATGATCTGATATTGGTTGGGCTAGTTATGATTATGTACACCTGTTTTATTCTTTAAATGTCATGTTCTGGGTTTGTCTGAAGTCTGAAATAGCAACGAAGTTGTGAGTTAATATTTGCACATCTATATGCTGGTTCACCTCTGTAAAGGCACATATACACTATTATAGACATATTTGGGCACTTCAACCCCAATCTTATATGTCAATAAACTAGGGCTATTTAACCCCTAAAAGTGTTGTTTCATACCCTAAAAGAACGTGGTCAACTAATTACATCATTCCCCAAAAGTTCCACTTGAAAAACCATCCAGAATTGGCCTAAACTGGACCATACCGACTACTCCACTATCAGGGTGCAATGCATACTGAATTCTACACTAGCCAGGTGTGATGCATACTGATGAGGCCTTCTGTAGGGTGCGATGAGTGAGGATGGAAAAATGTCCAAGACAGTTTGCTAAGTGGATGCTCATGGAATCTTCTAGAAACTTCTCCTATGACACTTTCCTCTTTGAATTCCCCTAGAGATGAGAAAGAGATCCAAGAAATCTCCAAGTGGAACCAAATGCAACAAGTGGAATGACACTAATAAAAAACCCAGAGATAACTCGCACCCTTGCACACATCTATAAATGGATCCCTCAGCTGAGAGATCTAGAGGCTGGAATTTTGTAATTTGCAAGGAAGTGCTAATAGTTTGTATTTGAGAAGGAGCATTGTATTGTTGGTGTGATCTTTCTTTTCATGAGGTGAAGAGGGCTTTGATGCTGGGAAGATGATGCTGGATCAGATAGCTGGGTTGTAATTCTCCCTTCTATTTAATAAAGTTCTTTGAGTTTTCTTCCATACAATTGTGCAATTGTGAATGTTATCATTTGTAAATGTTATTGTATGTTCATTGTATTTCTGATCTTGTAATGCTTATGATATAATAGATCAAGATGCTTTGATGGTTCTTTGTTACTATGTCTCTACAGGTACTCTTCAAGCGAGATAAATACAGAGAGGAGTTGCAAGCTCTGTCAAGGGGAGAGAGATCAAGCAAGGAGTCTAGTGGAAGATCCAAGTTGGTTCCTTTGCCTCTCTCTTATCTATCATACATAGAAGAAATCACAAATTGCTTTAAACTGTTTGTTTCTATGGTAGCTACCAAACCTAGAGGGCTAGTTTAATGAAAAGACACTAGTTTTCCCAGAAAAAAAATGGAAACTTTGCTGGGGATCAAATAGATGTTTGTTTGTTGTTGTTGTTTGTTTTATAAATTATAGATGGAGGATGAAGTTAGCCAGATAGCCTTCGAACTGATCTTACTTTGCAATTGCATAGTAGATGAATGCTGCTTTAGTAAATCTTCGATTTAGTTTATGATTAGACATTTGACTTACAAGAATTCTAGATGCCCTTTTGGTAGCTCAGTAACCTCTCAAGATCATTCCTCTGTACTTTGCTCTTTATTGTCCATCATAGCTCAGCTTAACTCACTAAAATCAGTTGCAAACTTGAGCCAAAACCCACTTCAGTTGCACTCCCTGGCCCATCGCACTGTTTGTCACTGTCAACTAGTATGCATCGCACTTCCCGAGTGTTGTAGGTGCAATGTCTGACTGAATCTATTTCCATTCTTGAAATTTGGGGTTTTTGTCCTTGTTTTCAGTTTTGTTTAGTTGATTTGCTACTTATGAACAATGTCTCATTATTGAAGCCTTCTTGCATCACATAGATTAGCCTCCATTGATTAGGATTAGTAAATGTTTTTATGTATTTTTCCATAATTTACAATCCTTTGTCGAAAAGTTGCTTAAATAGATATGTCATTTTGGTACAAAAAGTGTCGTAACTATCGTTTTGTCGCTATTCAATCCCTAGCGGAGTCGCCATTTTGTTATCGGGAAATCTAGTGTCCACTCAGAGCTGCTAGTCCCACTAAGATGGGTAGCTATCTTAGAAACAAACAAACCAAAACTACTTTCACTTTCCTTTATGAGAAGTAGATAAAAGGAGAACAAAGGACACCAACCTCAGTCTCGCGCTTGGTTCCTTGATTGGTTCCTCTCCCTTCTGACAGATCTTTGCCGCTCCTTCTTCGTTTACCCAGCTTCAAAGAGCACCTGTGGAATCAAAGCAACATAATACTATCGAAGAACAGAGATCTACAATCATAAATAATATAGGACCAGATATATATTGACCACACAAATGCATATATCATCAAACATACAAGAATGTGGAGGAAAACTTGAATAGTTTTATTAATATCAAGAATAGCAAAGAGGATTAAAACCCATTGTTCTGACCCAACGTCATCCTCTCAACATGAAAGCCCTTCTTCACCTCATGCAAAGCTTAGATCACCTAACACTATGATATTGAACCAGGAAACCAACAACACTTCCTTACAAGATACAATATTCCAGCCGTTGGATCTCTGTGATGAGGGTTCCATATATAGATGATTGTAGGGGGGTGAGTCAGCGTCTGGAATTTTGATTAGTGTCCTCTCTCTGATAGTTCTTGATTCCACTTGGAGATTGATGATCTATTACTCATCCCTGGGTGAATTTAGAGAGGCAAGTGTCACAGGAGAAGTTTCTGGAAGATTCCATGATCATCCACCTTGCAAACTGTCTCTGCCATTTGTCTACTCTCACCCATTGCACCCTACAGAAGGGCTTTCCAGTATGCATCACACCTTTTACACTGAGCAGGTGAGATGCATCGCACCCTCTACACTGGGCAGTCTATATGGTCCAGTTTTGACCAGTTCTGAGCAATTTTCCATGGAGAACTTCTGGGAGATGATGTAATCAGCTGACATTGTTCCTTTAGGGTGTGAAGCAACACTTTTAGGGACTTAGGAGCCCTTGGTTTATGGACATGTATGATTGGGGTTGCAGTGCCCAAAAATGTCTATAACAAACACATAAGATTCAAACTATAAAATCACATGCACATGTCTAGCTATCTGAACTGTTAATGAGGCTTATTTCCAGAGGTGGTGGGCCCTCCCACGCCTAGAGTAAGATAGCTTAATGCAATGAAAGAAGGATTTAAAACATCAGAGACATAACTTGCAATCAACCATTATAACAATGCTTCTGGCTCACAACTTTAAAGCGATCATGTATATTTTCAAAACACAGTTTGGGAACCAATTGACATAAGTCACAATGTATCTTACTAAAAACAACAACAATTCTAACTCTTAACCAACTATTTACATTACAACGACCTTTAAAGGTGACTATGTGAATGTAAAATAACAATTTAACTAACTATGGAAACCTTATCAACTATAAACTAATCTAAGCAATGCTTGATCTGCTCCAAATCATATTGGCTCTACTTAGAATAAACTACTTCCTTCTAGAGTAACTAACTGCTATTATGAGAGCAGTATACTTTGATTATGATATGGAGGATCTTTGGGCTTGGAATTATCATTATTAACATAACAAATTGATCTTGGAAGCATTGTGCTTGTCCTTACAAATCATTGTGTAAACTTTGATGGTCAAAACAAGAAGGAGTCCACTTGGCCAGTCTGTCTCGAAATCGGTCAAGGATTGGAAATTTGAATATGAAAGATGATATTGATGTTGATGACAAGGCATATTTCCATTCATGCTGACCTGCCAATCCTGCCACCAAGGTTCCAGCTAGACCCATGAATAAATAGTTATCATATAAGGACGTGACTCAAGAATTCACTTAAATTCAATGACAAATAGAAAAACGATGTCATTTAAGTGAATTTACCTCTTAGTCATGTACTAGTTGGGTTTAGGGAATGATGTAGGTGATAGGGTAAGTAGTAGGAGTACTTTCATAGGAAAAAGATGGTGAAAATAGGGATGAGAGGGTAGAAAATTGGGGAAAAAAATGGGTGCAAACACCCCCCCATGCCGATTTTAATGCAAGTCCTCATGCATGTTGCCATAGTATGCCAAAAATAGTAGTGACGTGGTAGCAAAAGAAACTCTAGTCAAAGACTAGTGGCCTTAACCAAGACGTCTAACCCATGCTTAATTGGAACAAAACACTTCTTAAACTGCAGAGCAAGCTCTTGAGCACTTAACTTTTTGGTGGGTTTCATCTCGGAGATTTTCCAACGTAGCAACTACTTGTTTTTCTACTTCAACTCATCATTCTAGGAAAACAACCAAAGATTAGTTTCTCTGATCTTATTGTTAACTTCTCTAACATACTGAAATAAGAATCGATACTTGTTTCCTTGCTTACAAAGTTTAACAATCTTTCTCAACAACTTCACTAAAAGAATCTTTAGGTTTTCTTCGTCTATATGAGTCAGAGTTTTCATGGGTGTTGTAAATTTTTGAGAGGAACTACCTCCTGGTGTTTTGATATTACCTTTCCTCTATGATGAAACTTTCTCAACTTCTTTGCTGACATCTCGACTAGCATTCTAGCTAGGCAATGACTGAACATGGGACTGTGTTTCTAAATATTGTGCAATGTCAAAGGGAACCTCTGTTATAGATTCTAAGATAGGAATTTCTTCAGGGGAAGGATGCAACTCTTTTTCATCTGAGTCGGGAGATGAAATAACATCAATACGCTTAGAATTTATAACTTTAGGCATAAGAGTCTTAAACTTGTTCATGTTTCTAGTTCTGCGACAGCCTTGGATCGAAGTCTCTTCCATGGACATTGATGGTACTTGGGTTGGAGAAAGAGATTTCTTCTGCTTAAGCTTTGGTTCTTCCCCTACATGAGCTTCAGGAGCTTTAGATGTAGGTTCTTCACCTTTTGACCCTACAATGTCAGCTGACTGAAGTTGGTCTTCACTACCCCTACTCCGCTTGTCCCTTTTCTTATTTACCTTTCGGGTTTTTAAAGATGTCCCATCTTCCATAGTATTAGAAAAGGGTGTCGATTCTTGAGGGGTTTTGACAATAGGAGAGGAAGGGTTTTCTATAGGGTTAGGTATCATTTTGGAATGTTGTGACAAGTTCTCCCTTCTATGCTTAAGTGACTCTCCCACCAACTGTTGTCGACCTTTGAAATGAGTGTCTTCTCCAAGAAAATTTTCAATAAGGAAGTCTTGTAAGCTCAACAAAAACTACCATTTTAATAAGACTGTGGTGATATAAGGTTGTCTTAGGGTTCTTTCTCTCTGATTTCACCCCTTTAGACATTTTTTGCAAGCGTAACCTCAAGAAATGTAGAATATTGATCTTACTATCTTCTACAAAATGTGATAACAAGTGAATATGATATAAAAACACTATGGCATACCTTCTTTGATGGGTAACAAATCGCTACAACATGGTGATCAAAGGCTGCCATTTATCTTCCATACAAATATGTAGTACACCTTTCATCCAGCTGATTGACTAATAGGTTGACTTGAGGAATGTGGCACAATTTGGAATATTTAATTGCTCACCTTTAAATAATGGTTCACCCACAGATGGTAACCCTATAACGTGGCTAAGAGACTCCTTTGTAACCTTAAAATTCAAATTACCAACTTTGACATGCTCTCCATCAAAGTTTTGAGCAAATGCTAGGCTTAATTTATCATTATATCCTTGAATTTTTCTTAAAAATGGCAACCATCCCCGCTCTTAGATAATTCCTTTTCATTGTTGATACTCAAGGCTGAAGGAAAATTGGCCAAAGGTCGACTCATGGAAATTAGCCCCCATGCCTGTGTAACACCAAAATTTTCAAATCCAACTGAAAATTGTGACTCTCTACCTACAACAACTCAGATAAGAATAAAACTCCCTTATAATTGATAAACAAAATGGTTACCTTGATTTTGATGAGAACTTCCCCCATCATGTCAATGATTCCACCCTCATCATGCCTCCGTGGAAATGATTATCATCGCCGTGGGGTAGTACAATGCTGAAGGTGTGATAATAGCCATGGTTCAGATGTGATTTAAGTGGGGAAGTTTGATAATTATTAAGATGAAAGGGAGGATTTAACCTAAGCTGAAAGGATTGATAGGGGTCCTTTTAGGAATGATGACAGGAAGAAGGTAATGATTATAGGATAAGGAGTGTAAGGGCTTGGGCTATGAAACAAAGGGTAGAAATTATTAAGGAACCATAGGTTCCATATCACATTGCAACATTCTAACTATTCATAATTAAATCTAAGTAAATTGTGAGCACATACATTACTAACTCATAAGGATATTGGGTGCTGAGTTGTAGAGATCAACCATCTTTGGTTGATAGTAGAAGCAGACACTCATCATGAGACAATGCTTATGAAAACGAAGCATAAAAACCAAATGTGGTCTAAAAATGTTGTTCCCGAAATGCATTCACAATAACGGACTTTAAATTTTACACATTAGATTATAGAAAGTTGCTAAGTACATAAAATTTGGAGTAAAAAATCTAAACGTTTCTCCTTGAGTGCTGTCATGAAATCGATTGAATGTTGCCTTCAGAACATGGTAAACCTACTCACCATCCCATGGATTTTAACAAGGCCAAGGATGATAACTGCCTGAGGCATTTCATATTTAGAGAGTTTGAAATGGCCATAAAGAAATCTCTAGAGGGGTTTCTTTTCCGTAAGTATAAGGCTAAGCTTGGAAATGAATAATTCTATACCCAATAGATCCCTAACTACTACTAGTCTATAGCTTTAACGAGCCTAAAGTAGTCATTGCTCGAGGTACTCATATTTAGAGAGTCTGAACTACCCAAAGGAGACTCCAAGGGGCTTCTTTTCCGTAGGTATTTTCTTGAGCCTAGAAAAGAATAAATCTATATTCAAGGAATCCCTAGACTACCACTGTTCCATGTAGTTTTTACGTGCTTGAATCAGTTATTGCTTGGGAGTTTCAATTTTTGAGAGTCTGAAAACATCCAAAGAAAACTCCAAAAGGCCCCTTTTCTATAAATAATCTGTCAAATCTGGCTAAAAGGAATAAACCTACCCAAGACAGGTTTCTCCTTTATTCTACATGAGCTATGGGGAGAAACACCTAAATATATGGAAAATGACAACCCACTAATTATTCTATACACACACACACACACACACACACACACACACACACACACACATAATAAAAGAAATCATCGAGATGAACTAGCAAGAGGCTGGTCTTTTTCATGGACTAGATCCATCTTTGGATCTCTTCTTACTTCATGCAGAAATTGTTGTTGGGAGAGCAGCTGGTGATAAATCTTGAGTCAGTGGACATTTACTACAAAAGAGGTATGACTGTCATCAATAGTTTTAATGCAGACTAAGCCAATGTCAAAAACTTAATCCACCTCATAGGGAGCTAACCATCTAGTGGAGAATTTACCCTTGAACTTTTTGAACTTATTGTCATAAAGCAAGGGCCAATCTCTTGGATGGAAAATCTTCTTTTTAATAAAATTATCATGCCAATGAGCTCTATGGTCTTGCACCAACATGGTTTGATAAAATGCATCCTGTCTAATCTTGTCAAGCTCATTCAACTGGATTAACCTTTATCCTTGGGCTTCGTTAAGATTCATCCCGAGTTGAGTGGTAGCCTGAAATTTTTTCACTTGGAATTCAAGAGGCATCAACTGTTGGCATTATGTTTCTGGTGAGGTTATATGTTACAGATGTTGTACTTGATGGCAACACCCATGGCAAGGCTCTCAATATGATGAAAATTAAGGAGTACGCAGGAGAACAGTTCAGAAGATGCGTACCTGCAGGTACGCCGTGCAGGGACCGTGGCCAGACACGCAAGTCAGCCGTTCAGGAGGTGCGTACCCCCAGTGCACACTCTTCAAGGCAGAAAAGCGCGCACACATGGGGTTTCTTATGTTTAACCCTTGGTATTTAGCTGACGGTATTGTATTATTATGGTTTTGGCCCATGGTATTGGTCCATGATTTGAGGAAGAGCTTTCCTGTATAAAGCAAAGGAGATCATTTGGCTTGAGCATCTTTTGAAAATTGAATATCTTAAGATCTGAAATATTGGGTTCTCGGTTTAAAAGCTTGATCTAAAAAAGAGAAGTTGGAAGTGAATCTGTGAAGGGTGATCTCTTGAGCGCAAGACCAGATCTGAGTATCTGACTGTATTTCGGCCCTAATCAGAGGTACGCAGGTGATTAACGGTGCGAGTGCGTGGGCACTCGGAGCAGAAGAAGGATAAGTGCGTGGGTACGCAGGGGCGACATAGGTGCAGTGCGTGGGTACGCAGAGGCGAAGAAGGCGCAGTGTGTGGGTACGTAGAGCGACGGAGGTTCAGGTGCGTACGCACAGAAAGAGTACGCGGCGTGATATTGTCTTTGGGTGCGTGGCTTCAGTGAAGTACGCGGTGCGATAGTGTATTTGGGTGCGTACTGTACGCAGCGCAGTAGAAGAAGCAGTGCGTGGTCACACAGTGCAGCAGAAGGAACTCTGCGGGTATACGCGGAGAAGCAGAGGGTGAAGTGCATAGCGACGCAGGCCAAAGAAATGAAAGCTGCATATCTGTCTCATGACTATCTGTTGACTGAATTTTTCTGTTGATAAGGTGTTCTGGGTTTAGTTCTGTGTTGTTGATCTGGTTACTGCTGTTGACTGTGGAATCTACATGTACTTGATGATCATTTGATGTTTATGGATCCAGTTTGAAAATTTATGAAAAGTGGTCCTTGAAAAGAAGTAGGGGGTTGTAGCTCCCTTCCAGGAGAGACTGGAAAACGAGAGAGAATTGTAGCTCTTTGCAGGTTGCAGCCTATGTACTGGTAAAGGACTGCACCAGTACAAGACCATTGTAAAAGGAGTTTCTAATTTGAAAGA
>APFE030939965.1:0-15171 GCA_000404065.3 Pinus taeda
GATTGCTTTCTCTACCAAACTTAACTTCGAATTTCCACCTAAACCTTTGTGCAACCCAAAATACATTCTTTCACTGATAGTGTTACGGGTCTTCTTTTCATGTCCGATATCCCAAACATCAATGCCAAGTAGGATAGTTCATGTTTTTATAGTCTCAAATAAGTGGCATGGACTGTCTGAAATGATGGGTCAACGTTATAGGGTGATTGGCTGTTGACTCTGAGTATCATTGTGTATTCGGTGTTGAGGATGACGGATCAGATTGAACTCTTTTTTCGCAATCTTATATTCCACAATCTCTTAATTGACCAAGTAACATCCTTCCATTTTTAGAGAGATTGGACGTCATGATGAGTCATGACAGTGTTTGATTAGCTATCCAATTGATCTCACCATGACAGTGTTTGATTAGCTATCCAATTGATCTCACCATGACGGTGCATGAAGCATATTTATTAGAAGAAAGATTTCTTTGAAAAAAAAAAAAAAGAAATATGGAAGATTCCATTTAAACCAAACTGAGATGTTACTAAGAAGCCTCCTGTCATCCATACACAACCCTTGTCACACGAAACAAGTATTTCTTAATCTCAATTTCAACCCATATTTGACATGCTATACTCCTTGTCAAGTCATTCAAATTGAGTTTAGTATTTCTTAATCTCAATTTCAACCCATATTTGACATGCTATACTCCTTGTCAAGTCATTCAAATTGAGTTTGATTTTCTTGTGTTTCTAACAATCGAATCTAGTTACCTAGAAGTTTGTCTAGAAGCATAAGTTGTGCTTGCTAAAACAATTATTTTTGTGACATTTTTTTAATTTTCTTTATTTCTAGATGTTTCCCATGTATGGAAGCGGCTAAGGGAACATATCTTAAGCTAAAGAGATTCCTTTTGCTACATTGTTTGAACTCTCTTTCTTTCTAAGTAGGGAAATGTTGAAGGGAATTGAACATCTCCTAAAAAAAATGAAAACCCAAAATCTGTTTTGTTTAAGATCTTCATAAACTCTTACTTCCTATTATCACACAACTTCTTTAATTTTTAACCATGTGATTCTTTGGAGCAACTCAAAAGAATCAGTTTCTTGGTATTATTGATCTAAGGTAGTTTAGTCATGCACAACCGCATAGAAATTTAAAATTGTCTTTGACAATATATGTTCAATATATTTCAACCAATAAATTAGGTGGAAAATCATAATGGTTATTTCCTCACAAAAGATTCTATGAAGTTATTTGCAGAATTTTTATAATAAAAATGCAATTAGAGGAGAGCTCTACTCTACTTTTATCATTTTTAAAAAATTAGAAAAAAACACTTAACATGCACTGAATTAAACAAAAACATGAAGAACAAAGTAGCTATCAGTTTAAAAAATTAGAAGAAACACTTAACATGCACTGAATTAAACAAAAACATAAAGAACAAAGTAGCTACAAAGATATCACACAACATATGAGGGAAAACTCTAATAAGGACCATACTTTATCTTGTTCATTCTATTTGTAAATACAATGCAAATATAAAGAAATGCTTCACAAATCGTGAAAGTGGTATATAAAGAAATGCTTTACAAATTGTTAAAGTGGATAGTTGTGGTATGTATATTAGGACTCCTATAGAAACTATCTACATCCCTATTCTATTACATTGCTACAAACTTTTTTATCAATCCAAAAGACAAAAGAAGAATATGTTTGATGTGTTTTTAAGGTTAGTTGAACTTCCAACCCCATTGGCCATAAAATGCTTCACATTTCAATTCCATAGTCTATATCCCTATTCTACTACATTGCTACAATTTTTTTTTATCAATCCGAAAGACAAAGAGAACAATATGTTTGATGTGTTTTTAAAGTCGATTGAACGTCCAACCTCATTGGCCATAAAACACTTAAAGTTTCAATTCCACCAACAAAGAAAACTGTTCGTATCCCAAACAACTAGCTATCCAACTATTTCATTTTGGTAACCAAGTACTTTTTCTAATAACAGTTTGGTGGCAATACCTACATGGATATTATGTGTACATTCACATGTCTCTGGTTGTTTTGGTGATAAAGGGTAGCTACATTGGCTTCATCGGGTGTTCATTGTCTTGCTTAACTTGTGGCATATTTTATTTATTTATTTTTACTTTTTTTTGTTTGAGTTTAACTTGTTTTCTATGTGATTAGGTTTCCATTCTTAATAGGCATATTCATACCAAGAAGAAATGCAGAAGCAGGGAATATGCATAAATAAGATTAGCCATTCAAAATAAGATCCTTTTTGGATCATACCTACCCATTTTGGTCTCCTTGTGGAGGAAATAGGAAACGAGGGAAAAGTTTCACCACATTTTTTATGTGATTTCTACCAAAAGACTTTTATTAAACCATTTTTATCATCTTCCCATTCACATCTTACCCCATTTGAATCTTAAACCATTTTTATTGTCTTCCAATTGACATCTTACCCCATTTTACCCATGTTCTTCCTACCTCCTCCTTGCCATTCTTCTTTTGGGAATCACATCATCTTAATTCCTTTTGTCGATCTTTTATGTTATGTTATAAGCAATCTTTTCTTCCCTCATCCTTTTCTTTATCCTTACTTGCCTTGTTCTTTGGGATGGTCCTTTTAAGGATTCTTTGGATACAATCTGAAATGAAGCTTTTAACATTTCTCTTTAGTGTATTCATCAATGTTGCAATGAGCCCAATGATTCTTTAAATCCTTTCACTTGTGCATGATGGTTACATTCCTTTTTTTGTTAATCTCATTTTCTTTTCAACCCTTTCTTATTTATTTTCTTCAAACCACTTGCCACCCATTATTTTGGTCACTTTATGTGAAATTCTTTCTCTAAATTCTTTTTCTCATTTTGAAATTATATAGATATAAATATAAATATAACATAATATACACAAAATTTTATATCCTATGAGAATTAAATTTATCTCGGGGTGAGTTTAATTTCTCTCATTTGGTAGTCTATTAATGAAATCAAATGGAACCATCCTTCAATATTGATCTACATTTGGTAGTGTAACATGACTTGTTATTGGCCCATCAACAGTTCTAGGCAACGATATCTATCATTGGCCCATCGACAAATCCATGCCAGTACCTACTTCTTAAATAATAGAGGTATTGATCGGGCTAAATTTAATTTCTCCCATTTCGTAGTCTATGGATGAAATCAAGTGGAACCATCCTCAATCTTTATCTACATTTGGCAGTGTAACAGGACCTGCTACTGGCCCATCAATAGATTCAGGGCAACAAGATCTGTTATTGGCCCATCAATATATCTAGGGAAGTACCTACTTCTTAAATAATAGGGGTATTTATCAGCAAACGAACTAGGGAACATAACCAAACTACAACTATTTCACATAACCCAACCCATTTGCTCTCGTGCTTAGTCAATATGCTCATTACACAGGGCATATTTGTTGAGACCAAAATGGTGGTAGGTGGGCTTAGGGATGTACACACCCATGCATAGATGGATAGACCCAAGGGAAAGTTGGAATGATAAGAGAATAAGATAATTGAAATTGTAGATAGAAATTGAGTTTACCCGAGAGATGCTTATTATTTTATATAGATGTTTAGACCCAAGGCAAAGCTGGAATAAGAGACTAAGATAATTGAACTTGAACTTGTAGATCGAAATTGAGTTTACCCGAAAGATGCTTATTGTTTTATATAGATAATTTTGTACAATCGAGATTGAGTTTACCTTGCAAATGCTTATTATTTTATATAGATTTTTTTTACCATAGCAATTGTTTATTATTTTATATAGAATTTTTGTACAATCAAATTGTATAATCATGTATAAATTTGCCTCTTAACTTGTATTCAAATATCTAATCCTTTACCTTATAATTCATTCATTTTAATTTACTTAATTAATTAAGTTGTTAGATTATTAGCTATGAAAATTTATTTTCTTTTGCACATTATAATTCATCTATTTTAATTTAATTAATTAAATGGTTAGGTTAGTAGTTATGAAATTTTAATAACTAAATTAATTGAAATGATTTTTTTAATCCTTTAAAGCTAAATTAAATCCTTATAAATGACTATTAAGATATAAGATTAATGGATCACTTTAAATGGTAAATAGTAGTTGATTAATTTACCTGGTCAAGAAATATACTCGTTGGAGGTTCTGCTTTATCTATTTAACATGCAAAGCGAGATTTGTTGATTCAACTTGTCTTGATCATGAACCACACTAGTTGGTTGGAAACATTTGGACAAATGAAATATCATGTAATTTACGCCGAAAAATCTCTCATAATCACATAAAGAAATCAATAATTTGACTTATGATAAAAACCAATAAATCCGTTTAAAAGATTAATTATGGACTCAGATTTATATATCAAAATTGTTTATAACTTAAAATTAATAAATCCAAATTATCCAAAAAATTACTTAATATATATTTAATTTATCTATTATAGCCTTTATACTAATAAATAATTTAATCAACTCTCCTTACATAGAAAATTAAATTTTAAAATTACATCTTGATTTTTATATCACAATTGTTATGAAATCCTATTAATTTTTAATATGTGAAAAAATATAAACTTTATTTTAACATAAATAGTACAGTACGAAGACTTCCCATAAATATATTGCATTTGCATTGCATTTATTTGTCCGTGGTCCTGATCCTCCGCCCACCATGTTTAATGTCAAATTGGGCTCGTTGACCGAAAGTATCGTCCTGACCATTTGGACCTGAGCGCTTCCATAGATGACAAGTTCCAAATAGGGAAGAGAAATCAGTTATAGAAGAACCCCATCCCTGCGATTTTGACATTGACCCTTTCTACAATTTTAACATCAACAGATCGCATTATCCCCATAGGCCAGTGAAAACCAAAAAGAAAGAGCAGTAATCCGGAACATTCCGTCGAGAAATCCCCAAAAATACATCATAACAAATGTTGCACATAGGTACAGATCCACAATGGGCCAGAAGAACTAAAAATTGCCCATAAAATCTAAAATTGATCCACTATCCAATCAGGGACAAGAAAAAACTAAAACTGCCAAAACAAAAAGGTACTACGATAAGCCTCCACATGATCCAGAGGCCTCTGCATCAGAAACCCAAAAATCAGAGGAAAAACAGAGCAAGTAAAATAAAAACAACCTAGAGCTAGAAGAGGAAAGTCCCAGATCCACGGGAAGAGCCATCCACCTGAGAGTCAAAGTGGATCGAACCCTGTTTAGAGAGAGTATCAGCCCACAGATTCTGCTCCCAAAAAGCATGCTCGAAGGTGATGTTGGAGAAAGAGGCCATCAGATTTGAGCATTTTGCAACCAAGGCACAGCCCAATCTATAACTATTTTGGAATCTCCTACCATGTGAACTTTTGTCAAATAGTGAGCCAGGAAGCGTCCCCCAAGGGCCAATACCTCTACCTTGAATTAGTGCCCGGACCACCAAACCAGTAGAAGCAGTAGGCAAGTGATGAACTGATCTCAATGTACGCCCCTCAGCCGCACTTACCACGTAAATTTGGCCTTGTTGCCATCATGCATTGCAAAAAACAACACTCGGTCTTGTTGCGATCGTGCAGTACTTGGTAGGTGCCACGGTGCCTGCAATAGCTCGTCCCGTGGCACCTTTGCTCTTCTTCAATAACAAGTTCAAACCACATCCCTGTCGTCATGTAGATCTTCCGTCAAAATCCATATAGATGTCCAATTGCTTCTTCTTATGTAAGCTCGAATTTTATTAAATTTTATTGCCTTAGAACAATATAAAGAAATAAAATATAAGCGCTTGTTAAAGGAATTTAAGTTTAATTCATCCGTGGTATTATAGGAAAAGAATAAATTATTCTAACGTCTATGAGGTTAAAAATAGTTTATGGGACAGACTGCTTTTTCATTTGCTTGATGTATTGTCTATGAGGTTAAAAATAGTTTATGGGACAGACTGCTTTTTCATTTGCTTGATGTATTGCCATTTTTCTGTGAAGCTTCAAAATAAATGCTCCCAACTTTTCGACAAACTTCTCGCTAAATAGATTATCCCAAGAGCTAGTTGCCAGCATATTTGCATAATTTTCCGTGTTGTCTTTGAAGACCTGAAATGTTTTTATGTTTCCGCTTTTCCAGAAGAACAAAAAATGCATACTCTTTCCTCCCACACTTCCTTTCACAACGTTGTTGATGAGAATTAGTCCTTAACTGATAATATTTCAACAGATGAGGGTTTTATTATTATTCTTAAGCAAAAATGAGAACTACAATTTTCATGCCTTTCACTACCAAAACTTTGGAAATTATTTTCTCCACTGGAAAAATCGATCTAGAAACACTAGTTTCCCTTTTACAAAACCTCACAGCCTCCACTAAATAATTCACATTCCCTGCGTGCTACATGCACGGGATGATATGGAGACCTCTTTGGAACTCGCACTACCTACAGAAATTCATTCTGGTAATGATTTATGCCTCTTGCAACTCAATTGAGCAACTCAAACCTCCTCTAATACATATTTTCGACAATTGGAAATTGAACTACTTCCTAGCTATGCACATTAGCTAGTATGGCCTCACTACACAATAATTTGGCCTTCTTTCCTCTATCTGGAAAATGGAAATTACTAAGAAAAATTCTTTCGAAAGTCTTCTCTGCTGAAACACCTTTGTGAGTGTCTCCCTTGCTCACACAGCACCCTTACTTATCTCTACAATTGGGTGGGTGATTCGAACTCCTTGATATGTCTCCAATTGACCCATCGATTTGCTCTTATAATCTCTAGTTAACTAATCAACAACCATGATCTATTCACAATCAATGGTTAAGATCATATTGGCCCCATCAAGTGACTTTGCTGGAAGTCTCTAGAACAAAATTTTCTAATCATATTCAATTTGATTTTTTATGTTTTATTTTTATTTTTCTTGATATTTAAATTTTATATGGATTCTTATATTTAAATTTTATAAAGTTTGAGTGGGCCTAATGGTTAAGAGCATGTGTTTCCTCCTAAGTGGTCACAGGTTTCAAACCAGAGGGGGTAGAGTATGTATGCCTTCTTAGACTTAGCAGTCAAATCGTTGCGCGGAGGTGGGTCCCTTGCCCCACAAACAAGGGGGTCTCATACACCAATTTGGTGTCTGCCTTGGCCGTGACCTTAAAACTGGGTCCCTTGTCCCACAAACAAGGGGGTCTCATACACCAATTTGGTGCGGGTCCCTTGTCCCACAAACAAGGGGGTCGCATACACCAATTTGGTGTCTGGATAATAATATATCATGAAGACATACGTTTTTCGTGTATAACGAAGGGGCTCATTTACCGATAATTGGGGGGCAAATTAACTGATAATTGAAACAAGGGGAAAAATGTAGAACAAATCTTGCTTCAATACCATGTCTCTAATTAAATTTCTAATTACAATAAGGGTTTTTAATACCTCCCCTCAGACAATAAAATGTCTAACTATAGGGTATAGGGGTTTTTAACCTCTTGCTTCTGACTATAAAATGTGTAACTCAAAAAAAAAAATGTTCAAACTGCCAACTATAGAATGTAACTGTAAAATGTCTACAAACCTTTTTCTCCCTACTATAGAATCTTCATGGGTTTCACTGTCCATGGGTTTGACAAAAAAAAATTCAACTTAGTGCTTCCAATGGTAGATTGTCTAAGTATATCCAAATAGAGAATGTTCACAATCTCTTGCATCCAAATAAATTGTTCATCCTTAATATGGAGAATCAAGAATCTCAACCTTTGATGATCACAAAAATAACAAAAAATAAAATTCGTTATCATATTTTTAAAATTATTTAATAACAATTAATTTTTTTTTATAAAAATTATAAATATTATAAATCAAATTATAAATATATTTTCATATTATAATATTTAAGTTAATTATTCAATTAATGATAAATGATTTTTATACGTAATTTTATAGTTTTGAATATCTAACTTTTAAATAGTGTATCATAATTTTTTTATTTGTTGTTTGTGAAATTAGCCAGCATATTTGCATAACTTTTTGTGTTGTCCTTGAATACCTCACATTCTAAAATGAAATGTTTTTATGTTTCCACTTTTCCGGAAGAACAAATGCATACTCTTTTCTCCCACACTTCCTTTGAACTTTTCCAACGCCTTGTTTCACAACGTTGTTGATGAGAATTAGTCCTTAACTGAGCAATAAGAATTTTGGCTCTCCAAGAGATATTGACCTCTATGTATGCTTTTGGTTGATGACTATGAGTGGGATTAAACACTTCAATATACTAATTTTTATTTCTTCTTAGCTCCTTATCCCAAGTATGCTTGTGGAACTTTTCCATAACAAAAGCTTTTATCTCTTTGTTGTTTATGGGACATGGGTTCAAGCAAATACCCCATTTACTAAACCATGTTTTATTTTGCCGCATCCAAGCTTTTTGGCTCTTGCACAATCTATCATTAAAAACAACCTTAAGCCACCTACCCTCTTCCATTTGCTCAATTGTTTTAAATACCTTATGACTCACACCATAGCAATTGCTTCAATAGAAGTAGTCCCAGTTTCACTTAACAAGATATCACAAGGAACTGCACTTTTAATCTTAAATTTGTTTGTAATCAAACGCTTCTGAATTTTCTCAATTTGTCTCCACTACATGTCGGATGTACCGATGGCCCATAGTTCACAACCATAGAGATTCACTGGAATCATTAGAAGCCCAAAAAGAGTTTGAGTGGTTTTCCAGTCCCATAACTTTGCCTCTCTACACCTATTTTGAAAAGCATAAAATGCTTTCCAACCCACCAAAGTTCTTTGTTTCTACAACCATTCTAGCGTAGATTTTTGTTGAATTCAATTCTGAGGTATTTGTAATCCGCAACTTCTTCTAGAAAGTTGCCTTCAAAATAAAACTTATGTTGGTTATGTTTTCTTTTCTTAGAGAATACCACTATTTTCGTTTTGTTGATATTGACTTGCATCCCCACACTTCTACAAAAATGCTTAAGGGATAGTAAGTGCTCTCGCAAACCAAGAGCCGATTTAGCAATTATAATAAGGTCATTTGCATACAAAAGAAGCCTTATAACAAACTTGCCCAAATAGATACCATCACCCCCTTGCGAATTTAACCACTCCTCAAGCTTGTCGATATATAAGTAGGAGACAGTCTGAATACGTCTTCACCTATGTTACTAGAAACAGAGCGGGGGCATTCGTTTCCGAAAAAAATGCAAAGAAATGGAACAGTTCGGAAAACACCATTTTGTAGGGTCGTTTTTGTTTTCAATACATGAAACCGGTTTCTCCATAAACGAATGGTTTTCTGACACGATTTTTAAAGAAACGTTGTTCTGGTTCATTTGTAATGTTGGTCTCATTCCAATTGGACGTTGAGCCGACTAAAAAAAGGCAAAGGTTGGTTTTCCGATAAAGGTTGCTCTGGTTCGTCTGTAATGTTGGTCTCATTCCGATTTGACGTTGAGCCGAATTAAAAAAAATGAATGTTGGTTTTGTAGATAGTTTTCAGAGGCAGTTTCATGGTCTGCTGCTAAAATTTCTTTAACCACATTGTCCATTTAGGGATTTTGTTTGTTAAAATTATATTATTTCGATGCCTTGCCTATTGTTATGTTTTTTTAATGTTTTAATTATTTTTTGTTTATTTTTGTGTTGGTTTTATTTAAAAGTATATTTAGTGTAGAGTTTGTTATATAGTTTTATTGTATTTAATATTTAAAAATTATTTATTTATATAAAATTATAAATTTAAATGTACAGGGTTATATTACAAATTATTTTTATTATTATAAAGATTAATTACTATTATAATGGTTTAACGATAAAGTTTTGAAAATTTGATTGTAATTTTTTGTAGGTTTTGTCTAATTGTAGCATTTCTTCTCAACCCTTCAACTTTTTCTATACAAAATGTCAATGGAAGGAGTAACACTTCTATAGCAAGATAGTTGAAGGTAGTAGTAGTTCTAAACAACCCTCTACTTTTAGCTCAATTCCGAAATCCCAATGGGGCTCAATTCAATCTTCACCATCCTATTATCCAACTAAGGAAACTACAACCTAGTAGTTGCTTGCCAAATGCTACAATATAGCCCAAATTTGAGGTTTTGTCTAGTTGCAGCATTTCTGGTTCTCAACCCTTCAGCTTTTTCTATGCAAAATGTCAATGGAGGGAGTAACGCTTCTTCCTATAGCAAGATAGTTGAAGGTAGTAGTAGTTCTAAACAACCCTCTATATTTGGCTCAATTTTGGAATCCCAATGGAGTTCAATTCAATCTTCACCATCCTATTACCCAACTAGGGAAACTACAACCTAGTAGTTGCTTGCCAAATACTACAATATATCCCAAATTTGAGGTCTTCTCAAATCATATGGGAGAATATACACATGATATGCGAGATCACGTACTCATCTAGAAATTTCTAGGGATATGGCCTTCAAAAAAATCCCACTCAGTAGGTCCAAATCAAGTGGAAATGGAAAGGTCAAATCAAACTTGAGTTCAATACCAAAGGTGTTTTCACTATTAAAGGATCAAACATGGGTATTTGAGAATGACCCATGGAAACAACACAAACTTTGTTTCTCACTATGAATATTCAAAAATGGTTTATGTGAGTAACTATTTATGAACCACATTATTGGGGAATGCCCATGATACATGCTTTGTTTTATGTTTTTCACATTTTTCTTATTTTTTTCTCTCTCCTCATTTTTTTGAATGCAAAACCTCCCCACTCCATTTTTCTTCCGGTTATCGTTTCACGTTTCGTTTCCCTTCCCGTTTCTAGTAACCTAGGTCTTCACTAGCCGCATTTTAAAAAGGAAAAAATGAAAAATCGGAGTGATCCTCTTTTAGACTTTCAAGTTTTATTCATGCCCTGCATTAGACTGGGTGCCTGAGCTGCATTTTACAACAAATATTTAAAAATTCTAAAACTTTTTGCTTGGAAATTTACTTGATGAGCTGCATAATTTATAGAAATATTTAGAAATCTGAATGTGAAACCTTCTTGTCTAAGTACTAGAATTTATAAAGAGTTGTCTTTTCAGGTGAATCTTTCTTCTTTGTAAATTAAACTTCATTAAAGAAAATTCAATCATTCCATTTTTAAGGAATACGTAGAAAGTAGGGATTTTTGAAAATTGGCTCAAAATGCGGTAATGTTTGATGAAGTGTTTCCAATGACCGGGTCCTCTACACATCTTGGAGGGCTGGTAATTCTTCTGTTTAGTTGGTTAGAAGTTATTGCACAGCCAATAAAGAAATAAATCTCTATAATATGTAGGTGTTGCCACAGATGGGTCTCATAGCTACTAAAAGTGAATTCCAAGCGGTTACCTCTTTCTGGTTAGGTCTCGTAGCTACTTGAAATCCCGAGTTTGAGAATTCCAAGCAGTTACCCCTTCCTGGTCAGGTCTCAGCTACTTGAAATCTTGGTTGAAAATTCCAGAGGCAATTGTATGCCTGGGATTGGACTCTCTATTTAGAGGTTTTGGATATTGATCAACCTCCTTTTTCTTTTAGGTGATGTAAAGTTATATGGTGGAGTGGCTAGGAGTGATGTATTTCCCTGAGGAAGGAGTTCTCACAAACTATCCTTATCGATCGGTGTTCTGGCCGTGCCAATAAAGAGAGCAGGAGTGGTACCAGATCTAATGACTCGTAAATCCAAAAGCACATAAAGGGCTTCATTGAGGATTTATTCGAGGATCTTCACTGGGAAATAGCTAGTTCCACGTGTCTCAGTCTTCATTGTTAGGCGGTTGAGGTTGTCAATTTGATACAAGGCCATCCACCATCGGTTTCAAAAGGTCATTGATTCTTGTTCAAAGGAATATCGCAGCCTCCCCATCACAACGACGACCTACTTTGACTGATCTAAACTAGGATTCATTATCTTTTCAAATAGAAAGGCAACGATCCCTTTGGGATTTTGTGAGGAGGTGTTGATAAAAGGATGTCAGATCCCTCTGAATGTCATTTTGGGTATCTAGTTTATTACCCAGGTTGTATTTAATGCAAGAGATATAATTGTGATGATGGTGTTGGGTCATTGAGTGATGAAAGAACTTAGTATTCTTTTCACTGTCCCTTAGCCATCGCACTTGGGATTTTTGTTTCTAGAGGATTTCTTCCTGGCTGTGTTACTCTCCAAACTATGCTTGAATTGTAGTTTTCTGCAAAATGAGTTCATTCGTCTGCCCCTCCAAGATGATCCTCTATTGAATATGTTGCATCTGTGTAGTGAGATCCTTTTGATCTTTAAATATGTGACCAAATTCTTGGTTGTGTCATTGCTTCAAATGAGCCTTAAGGAATTTTAGCCATTGGTTAAAGCAATGCATAATGGAACCATTGTCTATCGAGGCTTCATTCTATAACGTGGCAACAATTTCCTGGAAGGATGGGTGCTTCAACTAGAATGGTCGAAATTAGAAAGGATGATTCAGGGGGCTTCCTTGCCAATATAGTGTTAAGCATATGGGCCAATGGTCTAAGCCATGACTAGGCAAGATGGAAGCGTCAATAAAAATTCCTGTAATCATTAGGGATTCAACTATGAGAAAATGATCTAGGTGGGACCAACTTGTAATGACTCACCCCTCCTATTGTTCCAAGTATATATTCGATTAGAGGTTTACAGATCATCCGTCTTCAGAGAGTGGATTATCTCCATGGAGATCTCTGAATCAACATCTAATCTCCTTATACCTCCTTTCTTTTCATCAAAAGCCTTTATAATGTTAAAATCCCCAACTAGAATCTAGTACCTATCTCTTATTAATTGATGAATGGATTGAAGACTACACAGAAAGGAGGATTTAACTCCCTGGAGGTTAGGCCCATAAACAATGGCGATATAATTATGTTCAGTTGATCCCATCGGTTGAAATTCAGTCGTGAGGTTTCTTTGAGTTGAAATGAAGTCACAGAGAGTGATTTCAGAGGGTTTGTAGAGGATTTTTATTCCCTATGATGCTACTTGAGCCTCAATTACAATTGAAAGGAAACCTTTCCAGATAGTGGCTGCACTTATTGATAATTGATCACTTGAAAACTTGGTTTTTTGAATCATGATAATGGTAGGTTGGTATTACAGTATTTTACTTTTGAAAATCTTGTGTTTTGTTTTTCCATTCAGGCATCTTACCTTCTATGAGAGGACTTTCACCGAGTATTGGAAGGGGTGGGA
This sequence comes from Pinus taeda, assembly GCA_000404065.3. NCBI lineage: Eukaryota > Viridiplantae > Streptophyta > Pinopsida > Pinales > Pinaceae > Pinus > Pinus taeda. The sequence goes on from APFE030939965.1 coordinate 13,229, forward strand.
TGGAAGGAATCCGTCATCAAGTTAATCCTTCTTGAATTTACCAATATTTCACCTAATTCTTATAGTAGTTGCTTGTTGCTTCTGCAATCTCTTTTCTTATCCTCTTCGCAATATTTGGGGTTCTATTAAGAGGGATTTCTTTTAATACCCAATGAAGAAGATTGAGTGGGCTTACCTTAGAATTGTTGTTTTCGGAGCTCTTAGGATCTAATATAGGCTTTGGTTAGGAGCTGGATTCGCTGATGCAAAATAGAGTTTGGGTCTTTACCCTCCTAGGCTGCTGCAATGGAATGTAAGTCACTCTTCTAGATTCATATCTTCTCCTTCCTCATCTTCATACATTTCCCCAGATTTGTCGATCATTTCGACATCTTCTGTTGCTTTGGTCTTATCATCATTATCTAGTTTTCTTCTCCTGAGTTGATCCTCTGCAACTTCCAAGGGTTTATAAGAATGGGCCCTTTGGTCTTCTTACAACTTAAACTTAGCATCTGTAGAGTTCATTGCTGGGTTGGACAGGATTGCATATCTATTGTTGGTTATGTGTCCCTTTGTAGATGCAATCCCTATTGATTTCTTATTGGATCATCTTTTGTTCATGATCCTTCCAAAGCCATCTTGATCCTTGGAGGATGGATATGAAAGGAGATATGCTTGTAAGCCATTGGATAATTCTAGATATTGTAATATCGTAGATGGGAAAGATACATTTAGAGGGAATTCTCAGAAGAGATGTCCATGTTCATGACACTTTCGGCATCAAGAGGGGATAGGGGCTCAGATATGTTCATATCAACACAAATCCTTGCATAGGAGTTGTATTGGCCCTACTTAGTAGCTTCCTAAGTCAAAACATATGACCCCAAAGTGTTTCCTACTATGAAATTTTCTTAATTGCAACAACTAGAATTTAATCTTCTATGTACTATTGCTATTTTCATAAATAATAACAGGAACTAAGAAATAATGCACACACACGAAATTATTAACACTAGTATTTTTGGACAAATTGTCCCTAGAAAAACCCCAAAGTGGGGAAACTAGTTCAATAGATGAGGGTTTTATTATTATTCCTAAGCAAAAATGAGAACTACAATTTTCTTGCCTTTCACTAGCAAAGCTTCGGAAATTATTTTCTCCACTGGAAAAATCGATCTAGAAACACTAGTTTCCCTTCTATAAAACCTCACAGCCTCCACTAAGTAATTCACACTCCCTGCCTATTACATGCACTGGATGATATGGAAATGCGTACGGACCTCTTTGGAACTTGCACTGCCTACAGAAATTCGTTCTGGTAATGATTTATGCCTCTTGCAACTCAATTGAGCAACTCAAACCTCCTCCAATACATATCTTTGAGAATTGGAAATTGAACTACTTCCTAGCTATGCACATTGGCTAGTATGGCATCACTACAGAATAATTCGACCTTGCTTCCTCTATTTGGAAAATGGAAATTACTAAGAAAAATTCCTCCGAAAGTCTTCTCTGCTAAAACCCCTTTGTCATTGTCTCCCTCGCTCACACGACACCCTTACTTATCTATACAATTGGGTGATTCGAACTCCTTTATATGTCTCCAATTGACCCATAAATTTCCTCTTATAATCTCTTGTTAATGAATCAACAACCATGATCTATTCACAATGATGGCTAAGATCATATTGACCCCATCAAGTGACTTTGTTGGAAGTTTCTAGAGAAAAATTGATTTACATTAAGTAGTTTGATTTGATTAACTAGTTTTCTTAAGTTAGACTTGGGAAAATATTTAATAATTGGCTAATTAATCTAATTAAGGTATTTTCCTTGGAACATTTTTTGGGTCTTGGAGATAATTATCCTCCTGTGTTCCTTAGCTTCTCAGACACCAATAGAGACTAGAACACTTCTCTGAGCTACTCGAAAACTAACACTCCCTCTTAGCGAGGAAGGTGCTC
>APFE030939974.1:3407-27022 GCA_000404065.3 Pinus taeda
TTAGGTTAGGTTAGGTTAGGCTAGGCCAGGTTAGGTCAGGCAAGGTTAGGCTAGTCTAGGTTAGGATAGGTTATGTTATGTTAGGTTAGGTTAGGTTAGACTAGGCTAAGCTAAGTTGGGTTAGGCTACCTTAGGTTAGGCTAGATTAGGCTAGAGTAGGCTCGAGCAAGCTAGGCTATGATATAGTAGGGTAGGTTAGGTTAGCTTAGGTTAGGTTAGTCTAGGCTAGAGTAGGTTAGGTTAGGTTAGGCTAGAGTAGTCTCAAGTAGGCTAGGCTATACTATAGTAGGGTTAGTTTACATTAGGCTAGGTCAGTCTAGGCTAGAGTAGGTTAGGTTAGGCTAGGTTAGGCTAAGTTAGGGTGGGCTGGAGTAGGCTAGGATAGAGTAGGCTAGGCTAGACTAGGCTATGTTAGAGTAGGCTAGGCTAGAGTAGGCTGGGCTAGGTTAGAGTAGTCTAACCTAGGCTAGGCTAGAGTAGGCAAGGCTAAAGTAAGCTAGGATAGGTTAGGCTAGGCAAGAGTAAGCTAGGATAGAGTAGGCTAGGCTAGAGTAGGCTACGTTAGGCTCAGCTAGGTTAGAGTAGGCTAGAGTAGTGTTGACTGTGCTAGACCCATCAACATGTCAGGGGATCTCCCAGGTAAGATGTCCCAACTAGACTTTGGACTATTTGGAGTAGAAGTCCTAGCAGTGGGTAGTATGGTATCGCCTTGACTGTGGTTGCTTGTAGAGGTAAGTAAGATTTCCTTGTTGGAAGTAAGGGTGTGAGCTTCTAGTAAGGAAGGTGCATGAAAGGCTCTAACACATAGAAAGGGAACACATAAGCTGAAAGACATCACGAGATGGAAAGCAATATAGTCAGTGATCCAATGTGATGGGTTATACCAACAACACACTTTGATAAGGTTCATATAAACGCATATGGAATAGTCCATACATACATGTGTAAATTATAGCTACATACATCATTAGAGTAATCAGGATAGCCAAACTACAATAACAATATATGCATGAAACATGTTGGCTCTATTATATTAAAAGAGTGAATGATCCAATCATACATACGACTATGACAACCTTTAGCCCTGATAATGGAACATTACAGTCACTGCTACCTGCCCCTCCAAAGAGATGTACTAGGCTTGCATTATGGAGAAGCCAAGGATCATTACAATACACTCCAAGCTTTCTCCAAGTTATATTGATAGAAAGCTTAGCTCCCAAAAACCCTGTATAATGAATTATGAGGTTCTATAAATATAAAATGGTGGGGTGACCCTTGACATTCCCCTTTGTGACTCTTCAACTACCCACATGACTCCTAACTTACACATGACTGTTACATTCTACTATTGACACTTGGACTTTCACTTTACAACATGCTTGCAATATATTTTACACATGTACCCCTATGAGATAAAATGGGCTTGATTTAAGTCATACAAGACATCACTAGGACTCAGACAATTGTGGGAAAACTACCTCTTTAACATCCTCTTGATGATCGATGGCGGCAAATTGATGCCAAGCTTGGTAGTCTGTTATCGTGTCCATCTACTATGTGGTGACATCCTTATGAAAATGAACCCTTGCCTCCATTGCATCCAGGTACACTGATTTGGCACCTCTATCCAACTCGTTAGATAACATGCACATCATGGTCTTGAGTGAAACCAGACCAGCAACATACATGTGCATAACGTCTATTCTCATCTATAAGTATGTGTTGCAGGCTATGCCCATTAACTGATCAATGTACATGTCCAGATCCAGTTGGACTTGGTTCTTTTCTTTCCCCTTAGTGAGTGTGCCAATGGATTGGATCGAATGCGTGTGCACAATGACATCCATGTACCTGGACACTCATGCATGTGAAGCCTGAAGCTACTGATGAGCTGCTGGAATTCCTTGTACTTCCGAATTTCACTCTGGATGCGTGCCTTCAACTCCACTACCTTTGGCTTCATCATATTCAGCAAGTGAAATGGTGCTCCCTTGTACCTCATTGTCCATATCTACATGTGATCGATAATAGCGTGTATGTCTGTCAAGATGCATTCTCTCCTAGCACAATGCTACTTCCAACTGTTCAGATGGACAACTCACTTATGCATGGTGACGAACCTAAAGTACAACTTCTGCATAACTATATCGAGAGATAATACTTCATCAAGTATCGCTTTGTTCAATTATGTTCTGGTGGATTTTGTAGCTTTCTCTTATCCCTGCTTGGCTGCTTGTAGCTCCTTATCCATGCGCTCATTCTTAGCTATCAAGAATCTAACACTTGAGCTAGTGACTTTGGCATATGCCTTGGTAGCATTGGCCAATACAACTAGATGTTTGCACACATCAGACACAATCACTCGTTCTTCAAATTGTGCAGGAGATACATGGACATCGGGAGTGGGAACTCTACATGACTACACAAATCTATGTTGTGACTCGTCGAAGGATATGTTGTGCACATCCACTTTTGGATTATCCTCAAGGATTTCGGTGTCTCATTGATCACTTGGGACTTGCTCTACTTTCAATTCTAGTGAAGCTAGTGTGGTCACCTCTCAGTTCTTAGGCATGGGGTCAATGTCCTGATCTAGCTATTCAAATGAATCAATAACCTCTATGGGTGTAGTTTCATCAATGTTTGAATGTTTCACCTCCTATTGTTCCTATTCCTGCTCCACTTCCTTCTCTCTTCTTCACAGCTCATGTTCTTCCCTTAACTATTGCTTCAACTCCTACAACTCCTTTTCTACCTCCTCTAGCCTCTTCTTCTTCCTCTTTCTTTACGTAATCCTTCTATCACATTGTTGCCTCTTCACCTTAATCTACAAAGATTCTCTTAACGAAAGTGGATCTACTTTGAACTTTTATCTTTGCTCCACCTCTGCTCTATCGAAAACCTTCCTCTTTCCTTTGTCAAGCGCAAGTCTGCTTCCCTCTGCTACAATTCATGTTGTTGTTTTCATCTACATTGTTAACCACTCTACAAACATTTTGACCGTTTCATTGAACCTTGAGAAGTTATAACAATATCTCCATTGGTCTTCCTTAGGCTAATGACACATGTTGTGGATCCAAGGATGATACACTCTCACACAATGGTCCTCTCCTATGCAATGTGGGTCATATGGATTGAAACTTTTGGTGTCGAAGATGATTTTATTGAATTCCTCTGTATCAGCCTTAGCATGCTTGAGATTTTGGATCTCATACAACCTGATCTACAAAGGAAGAGTGGGCCAAGGTGCCTTCTTCTTCCTATGTAGTCTTGTTGATAACCCTGTTGAGGTGTTGTATGCAACCTCTTGCATGACCAGCTTATCCATGGATAACTTCGGTAAAACATGTGGAACCTTCTCCGCATTGTACTCTCGGATGAAGGTGCCAAGGGGTGAGGCATACCAATCTGTTATGTCAATCAATGCCTCCATCACTTCCTACTACATGCAAGGCGGGTCCTACTCAAAGATCATCCTATACGTTAGGGTGAGAAAGTGGTCTAATAGTTGTATTATAACTCCACAGAAGCTTCATTCAGAGAACACCCTACAAAAGGTGTGCACAAAGGTTTCTGAAGGTGTTTATGCCTAACCCAAGTGGGGGAACTGCTAACGGACACATATTGCATCAAGTGTGTAAGAAAACATGAATATCGTTTCTTGCTAACCTTTGGGCGAATGTCAGGCATCTGTTACTTGTCCCTTCAGCTGGAGAGCCAACATGTCAAACCAATTGAAAGGTCTTCCTTCATTTTCTAGTTGATCCAACACAATCACCCAACTCTATGGGAAGGTTTTTGTACTCTCTTGGTTGTATAAGCGGCATGCAAAGATGACCAAGATCTGATAGGCCTTTAGTACTATCCTTGGCTTGTAAACTTGGTTGGGTGTTTTCCTAACATTATATGGATATTTCACCCATATCTTCAAGATGTCTCTTGAGTTTGCATTTTTATTGGGTCTGGTGAAGGGTGCATCCATTGTTACCACTAGCTGCAGCAAGTGATACATCTCTTGAAATTAATGTACCCTGAAGGTAGAAATTTTTGTTCCACTGACATTGCTCAACACCATTGTCTCTGGATCAGTATGAGAGATAATCCATTGGATCATGTCTACGCATGGAAATGTGGGATACCTGCATGCAACTCGGTACAAGTGAACTTGTGTATGTTGACATTGACTCTACGGTCCTCCAGATTCTCCTCAAAGGTGCCTAAAGATGTCGTTGATGTCCTTCCATTTCATTTTGACCTCCTTTTCTATAAACAACTCAGTGTCTTCGTAGATGGATAAGCTCATAGATATTTTCTTGACTACATATTTAGTTGTGCTCTCAATGGTGTCCTTTAACCCTACTCTCTTGGAAGCCATTTGACTTGTATTGCTAAGAGACTGATGAACACGTGTGATACCTAGAGATAGAGCAACACTCATGGCAAGAAAATTGTCAGCTAAAAACCAAATGCAACATACCTGGATGACTGACTAGAAGATTTGCACAATTTTCATCGGGAAGCTGGGAAACTGACTGCAAGAACTACACAGAACATAGTCTGGACTATTGGTGGGGTGATAGACTACTGAAAATGCAAAAAGCATAGTCCAGATTGACCTATTGAGGACTGAAACTGTGCAATGTGTAGTACCAGTCAGCATGACTGCAACCCAATATAACTACATTCCGCAATTTTGAGTGCCAATGTGACACTATCTATCATAATTGTGCAGAGAAATATTTTGAGGCCAGAGTGAGGTTGGCTCAATGCAATTGCTAGGAGCATGGCAGGGCCCTCCATCCCAGAAATGTGTAATGAAAGCTGGTAAAGGAAGGGTTGAGGCCAATGCAGCTCATACCCACCGACAGATGACTGAAAATAGTAAAGACTGAATGCATGTGTGAAACTGCGTGTAGACATTAGTTAATGAATATGCATGCAATCAGGTAGTGAAGGATTCAGTAAAACGAGAAAAACAATGAAGTGCGTGAAGCGAGTCACTGCAATAATGACCATTAGTGTAGAAAGTGTCACACATGCAACATCAAGGAGATGCAATGGAAAACTTGAAATGGTGTTTCTAAATGCTAACATGAATTAAAATCATAGCAATCATTCAACAAAACCAAGGAAATAACACTCACACAACTCGAAATACAAAAAGCGACAGAAAAGAAGAAGAAGCAAAAGACGTGAAAAGTGGACTTACCCAAAAAACGTTGAGCTGAGTGTGCCGAAGGTTCCTAAATGTGATGGCAATGCGAGAGATCAAAAATAGAAGTGAGGAATGAGCTCTGAAGCATCGAACAAATAGTTTTGAAAAGATCAAGGCTTATGACGTGCATGCCACGAATCTAGGAAAAAGCAACGGTGAGAGGTTTCTAAAATGGCTTTTGCTTGTAACCCCCAACCACTAAAAATAGATCCTTAAAATCTAAGGATTCTTTTTGTTTTTTTTCTTTTTTGTTTTTTAATTTTTCCTTTTTTGTTTTTGCTTTTTCTCTTTTTCCTTTTTTAGGAAAAGATTTCCCATGCATATAAAGTAAGATTTCTCAGTCCTCGAGGGAACCAGTGAACTCGAAAGCACATGAAATAGACAACAATCCTCTCGATGACTTCTGCGCAGTTTCTGGGCTAAGTCAATCTTGTTGACATTATGATACAAGTGTTGTCCTTGATGGCAACTCACTCACAGGTCAATTCAATTTTGGTAAAAGGCAACTCACAGTACAACAGGTATATTCAAAGGTTACAGGGCAATGGTATAGAGGATCAGGAAGATGGAACTAGGGTCTATTGATCAGAATAAAGAAGTTGAAGGAAGAAGATGATGAAAGAGTAGTTGAAGAGATACATGTAGGTTCACTTAGTCCAAGAAGCATATACACATAGGTATGCAGAATAGAATAACGTATAATTTACACACGCACTCCCACAGAAGGCAAAGCGTGTACATGTTGAAAACCAAGGTTTTGGTCCGAGGTATTTGGTCCAAGGTATCTTTGGACTGTGATATTGACCCTAGATATTTAGTCTGAGGTATCAGTCCATGGTATTTGATCTAAGGTATTGGTCCTAAGTGGATTCGGTCCATTGTATTGGGAAAGGCCAAAAACTATATAAAGAAGAGAGGATCATAAGGCCAAATGTGCAAGTGAATAAGATTCTAAGGAATACTTCTATCTGAAGTATATTTTATGTTGCAGGGTTATGTTTGGGACTAGATCTGAAATATTTATGTGCACCTTGAGTTCAATATTGGATCAGGATCATGAGACTTGAAATGACTTATTCTTGAATGGTATGATATTGGTTGAGGCAAGATCTGATGTTTTGAGTCTGTTTTATTCATTATCTCTCCTTATCTGGGTTTGTCTAAAGTCTAGAATTGCAGCAAAGTTCTATGTCAATATTTGCATATCTGTACACAGTTTCATATTAGCAAAAGAGCGTATACACGCAGGTTCCGTTCTTTCAAGTAGCGTATACAAAAGAAAGGCTTGATGTTCAGAGATGAATGATCTATCAGATCAGTATTGCTGATTTATCGCTGTTGCTATTTTACTGTTGTCTGTCAATGAAGTCTTTTGAGATCTAAATGTAAATCTAAATACATAAGGAGGTCAATATTTGATTGATTGTATAAGTAAGAAGAAGTGTTTTATGTTTCCTGCCTGTGTAAAGTTTTGTAAGTTGACAATAGATGTTTAGTATACTATTGGTTGATACAGTTTGTGATTTAGATATTTTATGATTCAGAATCTTTAGAGGTATACGTTGGTTGGATTGAAGGAAGTAGCATATACATGTAGGTTTTCTTCATTGAAGTAGCGTATATAGTCTGACACATGAATTTTTGAGGTTTCAATTGGTTCTGAATGTTGATGTAGGTTTCTGGGTTCAACACAGTGTTCTGATGATAGTGATATGATTGTTTTAGATTAATTTCATGTTGGTTGATGAAGTTTGAGTTTCTAAATTTCTGATGGGCTATTGATGAATCAAAGTCTTCATATGTTTTGATATGTGCCACGAGCATCCAGTCTGAGCATTCATGAAACGTGGTCCATGGTGGAAGAGTGGAGATTTTGTGTAGGCTAATGCCTACGTACTAGTAAACATATTGGCTAATATAAGAGCTATGGGGTTGTAGCTCCCTTCCAGTAGAAGCTGGAGAATGAGAGAAGCAAACACCATTAAATCCCAAGATATGGATAAGGAAATATTCTCAAACAGAAAGATGTGGTATAGCCTTGTATGCAGAAGGACAAGAAAATCAATGGTACATCGACAGTGGATGCTCCAAACACATGAAAAGTGACAAAGAGAAACTTCACTCATATAATGCCTTAGAAAAATAAAAGAATGTCTCGTTTGGAAATGTCATTCCAGCTATCATAAAAGGAAAAGGTTTTTTTTTCTTGAAAGAAAAGGTTAAACATGGAAATGTTAAGTATGTAGATGGTTTAAAGCATAACCTATTGAGTGTTAGTCAAATGTGTGATCAAGGAAATGAAGTGGTGTTTCGCTCAAATGGATGTGTTGTTCATGAGATTGATACATGAGAGACCGTGATCAAAGGTACAAGAACTCCAAACAACTTATACATACTCAAAGGAGGACAAGAACAGTGCTATGTAAGCAAAATAATGAAAGTTGGCTATGGCATAGAATATTGGGACATCTAAACTTTTCTCAAGTAAGAAAAGCATACAGACTCAAGGTTGTTCGTGATCTTCCAAATATCAGAATCCCAGAAAATACAATATGCAAAACATGTCAAAGCGGTAAGCAAACCAGAGTTCACTTCATGGAAAAAGAAGGGTCAGCTAATAAGCCTCTTGAACTTATCCATACTGATTTATGTGGACCAACAAGGAAAAAGTCACCTCGTGGAGAAGAATACATTATTTTGTTCATGATGATTTTTCTAGAATGTGTTGGATAAGTATTCTAAAGCATAAATATGAAGCATTTGAAAAGTTCCAAGCCTTCAAAGCTTTGCTTGATATTTAATCAGATCAAAAAATCAAATGCCTAAGATCTAATCAAGGAGGGGAATTTATATCGGATGAATTCTTTGACTTTTGTGAACAACATGGAATAAAAGGGGAATTCTCCTCTGCGAGAAAACCTCAGTGAAATGGTGTAGTAGAAAGGATGAATAGAATAGTTCAAAAAATAGCTCGAGCCATGCTAGATGAATCTGGAACTCCTGCAACCTTCTGGGGTGAAGCTACATTTGTTGCCGTGATTATTTTCAACAAAGCAAATGTTCGGGTAAATAGCACTCAAACTCCACATGAAATTTGGTATGGTAAGACTCCTACTGTAAAATACTTTAAAGTTTTTGGAAGCAAATGTTTTATCAAAAGGATTGCTGAAAAAATTGGTAAGTTTGAACCCATAATAGATGAAGGTATTCTTCTTGGTTATTCTTCCATAAGTAAAGATATAAATGTTATAATAAAATACTTAGGAAAATTGTTGAAAGCATTGATGTTGTAGTTTATGAATCATGTAGAAATCCAAAACAAATAAAATCAACAGAAGATTATGACAATGAGGAAAATGGGGATTACTTTTCCACATCAAATCAAAATTATATTGAAGAAGAAACCAATGGAGCACCAAAAGAAGATATAATGGTAGAAGACAAGACTCTATCTAGGTATGTTCAAAGAAATCATCCAGAAACTTAAATTTTAGGGGAAAAGGAGGCTAGTGTACAGACAAGAAGAACTATTATGGGGGCCTCAAGCTATTTAGCAATACTATCCTACATTGAACCTCAAAATGTAAATGAAGCATGCAAAGATGAATGTTGGGTCAAGGCCATGGATGAAGAACTTGAGCAAATTGAAAAAAATTACACTTGGGAATTAGTTCCTAGACCTCATGATAAAAATGTTATAGGAACTAAATGGATATTCAAGAAAAAGCTGAATGAAAATGGAGATGTCATTAGAAACAAGGCCATAATTGTTTGTAAAGGGTATGCTCAACAAGAAGGTATATATTTTGAAGGAACTTTTGCACCTATTGCCAGACTTGAAGCCATAAGAATGTTTCTTTCTCTTTCTAGTTTTTGGAAATTCAAAGTGTACCAAATGGATGTAAAATCAGCCTTCCTTGATGGAGATTTAGAAGAAGTTTATATTGAATAGACAGAACGATTCATTCTTGGAAATGATGCAAAACTTGTATGTAGACTCAAAAAGGCTCTCTATGGTCTGAAATAGGCTCCAAGGGCTTGGTATTACCACCTTGACAAATATCTACACCAACAAGGTTTTACAAAAGGTTTTGTAGATAGAAATTTATATACAAAGATTGAAAATGATAAGTTGCTAATTATTATTCTTTATGTTGATGATATCATTTTTGGTAGCAAAGAAGAATCCATGAGTTAGAGTTTTTCTTCAATAATGCATCAAGAATTTGAAATGTCCTTGCTTAGTGAACTTACCTATTTTCCTCATCTACAAATTCAGCAAACTAAAGATGGTATTTTTCTGTCACAAACCAAATATCTCAAGAAGATATTGAAAAAGTACGGAATGGAAGATTCTAAACCTATATGTACTCTAATGGTAACAAGATGCAATCTCAACTCAAATGATGAATCAACAGCAATACAACAGATCCATGATTAGCAGTCTGCTTTATCGAATAGGTACCCGACCTGACATTATGCATGCAATAGGAATAGTTGGAAGATACCAAGAAAATCCAAAGGAATCACACGTTCAGGCAATCAAAGGAATTTTCAAATATCTTCAAGGAACTTAGGACTTTGGACTATGGTATCCTAGAGATGCAGATCTCACTCTTCATGCATATACAGATGCAGATTGGATAGGAAGTGTTGATGATAGAAAAAGCACTAGAGGTGGTGCATTCTATATGGGTTCCAGCTTAGTGTCTTCGTTCAACAAGAAACAAAGTTCAATTGCTTTATCTACAGCTAAAGCAAAATATGTGGTTGTTGCATCTTGCTGCACACAACTACTTTCAATGATGAAAACTCTGCAAGACATTCATATCACATGTACTCCACCCATCTCCATTCTATGTGATATTACAAGTGCCATCAATATTTCAAGGAGCCCATAATTCCTCAATGCGTCAAGACAGTTTGGATCCTCCAAGGCCATTTGGTCTATTCTTTCATGCTCATGTTATTTCCACTAAATCACCATTTTCTTGCCTTGATTTGCCTGCAAACACCCCACATTTAACTTAACATCAGTTTTTTGAAAGGGAAATTCTCGATTTGAAGCAATAAATTATATTATATATCGCCATATCATGATTTTAATCTATATTTTGATTATATTTAAAAATATTTTTTGTTAAAATTTATATAATGTAATTTTAAAATCTTTTATAAGTATATAAATTTAACATTATAGATCTTCATATTTGAGATAGGTTAGATTTTTTATACTAGGCGATTTATTTTTTCATGATAATTCAATTTATCCTTAGTTTATTATTTATTTACTTGAATAATAATTGAATCACCAAAAGTAAAATCATTGGTATCTTTAACTTTTAGAATTAAAAATATGCAGTGGAAATACACCAGGACCATCAATCATATGTTGAAAAAGCTAATGAACCCATAACTTCATCATTTAATTATCCAACAAATTTGGTTTTTTTTTACCAACAGAGATACATGGAGAAATATAATTTGGAACATGCAACTCGACTCTCTCAGAATGGCTTTGGCCCAGGTAAATCAACTCCAAGGAAATCAATGTCCAAATGAAATCACTCTAAATAAATCAACCTCCAACAATCATATATGCACTGTAGTGCTCGTTGAGTGAATTTCCAAGTCCAAGCTCAAGCTCTCCAAGCACTCCACCTCCAAGCCAAAATGAAAATCTTGTAAGCATTATCTCAGCATAAGGGTGCAAATAATTAGAGACCAACCATTTGGGAACGGAGGGGGATGAATTTATAGGTGGGGAGAGGGAGTTAGAATCTCAACAAGGATAGGGGAAGGTCCTCATCTAAAGGAGGGAGATAATAGGGATATGATCAAAGGGGAATATTGGGAGAGTTTATTGTTTTGAAAGCCTCTAGATCATGAAGCTTCTCCTCCACTTTGGGAAAGCTTGACTTTTAGGGTTCAGTGCAAGTATCCAAGAAAAAGTTGTGCTGGTAGCACGAGCCTCATATGGTGCAACCTGCCATCAACATGAGAGGGCAGTGTCATAGTCTCACTAACCCAGAAATTAGGGTTTTGACTCTTGAGCTCATTTTTCTTAGAAAAGGCTCAAGGAAAATTTTCATTAGTTCATCAGGGAGAATCTGGACTGCATATCAAGATGGCTACACTATGTAGGTGTCAATTTTTTGGCACTCTATGGTATGACATAGAGAAGTGCAAGAGGTGTGAAAAAATATTGTGTAATAGATGCCCCCTAAAACATGAAGGCGAAATAGGGAGTGGTGGCTGAGATGTTTTACGAGTTAGTGCAAGGACTAGAACAAACACAATTAAGAGACCTAGAAATAAAGGACGCATATACATGTACATATATGATACCTCTATCATATATATCGAAACATGAATCCACAGTATGGATGAAAACATCTGGATAGAAATAACCATGTGAAAAGATCCATTGTATGGGGATAGCCATCCGGATAGAAATATGAAAAGATCCACAGTATGGGTGCAACCACCCAATATAGAAGGATCATCATCAACAAAGATATAAGATCCCACAGTATCATCACAGTCATCTGTATAGAGGAAACATGTAGACAATCATGAATAATACATAACTCCATGCACCCTGAGTCATATCAGACAAAACTCATGGTCTTGTGCTCCATCCCAACCCAATCAAATTACAGATTCTAACATGCGAATGAATGCATCAATGTCGAACACGCTAGGAAACGACCTGATTATCGCCCAATGAAGTGAACCATTAACAGGCATGAGAGAATCCACCAATAATGGAAATGGTTGTCAAGGTACGACAGTAAAATCCGTGAATGTGAAAAGTGAAACTGAAGCTGAACACTTGTGGAATCATCCACTTGAAGGCCAATAACGAAAAACTTTCGTTGAATGTGAAGAACTTGCCATTAAGGCATGCAAGCTGTAAGGTACTGAAAGGGAGTTCCTAAGTCATCTCCCTCGATAATGAGTTGAATTCGATAGGAAATGACTTGTCCAAGGAGGGTCGTAATGATTCTCTCATCATCGACATGAAACAAGGAATAAAGTGGAATAAACGAGTATGATCCAAGACTATGGCAAAAGCTCAGAATGCATAGGTAGTAAAATGTAGATAGGACTTCTCTTGAACATATTGGCGACAAGGCTTCGGAGTGTGGAAACATTTGGCTCGAGATAGGACTAAGGGTCATGAAAACGAAGTGGAATAGTCAGATGAGAGGAAAAATGGATCACGCAAACCCAGAAGTACAAGTAACTGAGTGAGGATATCCCAAACTCGACACAAGAAACATATGAGTGTCATTTTAATGAGCGACATGCTGCCTATACAAGAGATGTTTCACTTTTAGATTTTCCCCACTATTTCTTGTGAGTACCCCAATTATTTTTAATCACAATATTGAAGGGGATAGCATATACTTTTCATATAAGTTCATTCTTTGAATAAATCCATCCTAGTAAGTTTTACGAATCCTAGGAAGGAGAAACCTGGTCTCATCATGGTGACAAGTCTTTCGTTTCTTAATTTTTACAAGTCCGATAGAAGAGTAACTCAGTTTATTTTTCATATTTATCACATGCCAAAGCCCACCATCGAAGGGCATGCCATTATGAATTCCCCGCCTATTTTCCATGGTTTGTAAGATCTTTAACTCGATTTCCTTTGATGACTTGTTGTACTGGAAGGCTAGGGGATGCATTGTATGTTATTGAGGAATGTAAATGTTCTCCATTTTGGGTTTGGTCCCCCTATATGGGGTCCTAGCCCTCTAGACGTCTACATTGGCACATGTAGGGTGTGTGTTGAGATCCATGGGCCTCCACAACAATAGAAAATACTCCATGGATCCCCAGAGATGTTAAAATATTGCTTGAGATTCACCTATTTGATGAGGAAGATGCACCTAGTTTACCTTTGCCCATTCAACCCCATAGTTGTACCATGCACTTGGAAAATGATCCAGGACTTATATGATAATGTGGCATCACTTACATCATAATTTGAGGCCTTACAAATGGTCTACAGACATCTTCGACTTACTTGGAGACCCCTGAGGTCACTTGTGTGCCATCACACCCATTGGGAGCACCACAACTTTATTATGTGGAGAACAAGGGGCCAACCCCTTGTCCATTACTTTTGGAATGCCTATTCATCATTATTGTGCTTGTGGACTTCATGAGGACTCTTATAGAGCCCAATGATGTGTACTATTGATCATTAGACCTCTTTAGAGGCTTGTTATTTTGTTTATGAGCTGTTTTGGTGCTGTTGTCACCAAAAGTAAGTTATTTTCACATTATTTTTATTTTAGGGGCTAATGTAGCCTCAAGTAGTTAAATCGAACTCATTAGGAGTGTATAAATACAAATGATGAGAGTTCATTTCTCATCATCACTTGGTTTGGACTTGTATTTTTCTTGAGATTTTCGTTATTCCTTCTTGGTGGATGAAATTTTGTAGCATGGATGAATTTTGATGTATGGATTGTCTTTTCTTATCTTGGAGCTTCTTGATTGGAAAGTTTATATGGTAATATCATATTATTTTTCTCATGATATATTAATAACATGTATATTTAAAGGTGCATTTGAAACTTTATTTTTATGAATCGATCCTAGGGGTCTAATTCATGCATGTGCGATCATGAGACACCGTGAAATCATGATTCATAGCCTTGCTATTGCGCAACAATTTCATGCAAGTCTCCAAAAACATAGTAATCATAGATGGGACCATTTCTTCAGTTGGATTCCGCTCACTCCCTGAGGTAGAGGCCTCGACGAAGCTTTTCTTCACTTCCATAAATGTTTCTTTCGCACATTCTAGATCAAACATAGTCTCCTTCTCTGGTGCTTTGCAGACCCATTCACCTTCTTCAAGTCTCTTCCCCTTATCTTCACCAATCATTGTCCCACTCCACATCACAATATTTACCTTAGGATCTTCCTCGAAAGGCTCATCCCTCATCATCTGCAGGTTCTCAGTTGGTTGCTGAGGCTGCGCCCCTTTCTCACATATCTTAGCCAACAATATATGATAATCCTCTATTGCATGGTCAAAGTGAGTACAATAACAACATGACAGACGTGTCAGATTCAGGAAGTCTTGCACATAGTGTCCTGTTCCTCCACAATTGTAACAAATAACCTGCCCTCGACCTCTACTAGGTCCTCCATCTCAGCCTCATCCGCACCCCTGATACTTGCCTTGTGCTCCTCCAGTGCCTTGGTCCGGAGGCCACATTTCTTCCTGTACCCTGTATGTAGGTGTTTTATCCATCATTAATCCATAACTACGATAATTGTGCTCATCATGACCCACTGATTGACAGAAGCTGTAGAAGATTTGTTGAGTTTCCAGCATCAGAGGCATTGGTCCTCCTGCTGCAACATAATTTGCGAAGATTGGGAAGTGATCTTTGTCATGCCCCTGACCTTTACATTTCAGGCACCAATTTATTCACACACCTCTGTCCAAACTATCTTATCATTCTTTAGACTCTGTAATTCTAAGCAAAGGTACTGTAACTGCGTATGGATCTATTGAACCCCAGGTTCAGATCTTCCATTGGTGTTTCATGCAGTCTCATTACAATCTCCAGGGCTTCTTCTTGGGTCCCAATCTTTTGTTGCGATAGCGCAACCCTTAGGTGAGGCAAGAGTGAAGCCACAAGCCATTTGCAGTGCTACCCATTAGTTAGATTCATGTTAGCCTCGTGGATCATACACTTCAATCTCTGATCCAAATCCCAGGGTGTCTCACCAGGCTTCATCATGATCTCTTTGAATCCCACAATTGATTTTGCTTCAGACTTAGGTCTACTGAATTCCTTATTCAGCATAGTTTGGACATCTGCCAACACAAACATTGGGTTATTAGTGCAGTACTTAATTTACCACATTAGTGGGTAGTCCTAAAAATCACTAACTAGTGTTTCTTTCTTCATTTGATCGTCCATGATACCTTGAGCTTCCCATATAGCCTTCGAGAGGAACCAAAACTCGTTCGGATCTTCATTTCCAGTGCCCTTAAACACATATATATTTACAGAGTTCTCCATATTGAATGGTGGTGGAGCTAGCACTGGTGTAGGAGAAGGCGTATGTGGCAGAGGTGAAGATGGAGGCAGTGTGTGTGGATGAGGTATTAGTGGGGACTGTTGCTTTATCAATTGAACAATTCTCTATGAATATGCTTTTGTTGCTTCCTCCTCATCACTCAAAGGGGGTTCAATTAGCGGGCTATATTCAGTGTCTGTTCTCCCCTTGTTCCTGAATTTTCTTCCACTTCGTGTAGCCCCAAACATAAAGATAGCTGCATAACCTGTTTTTCACACAAGGGCATCTTAATCCAAGTATTTATCGATTTAAAATACTTAACTATGCCGCTTTTTCAAGGGGCTGTGAACTTTGTCATGAACCCTCCTATGATACGATCGAGCCAACGATCGATAATGCGCACAATCTTATCTTCAGAGGTTTCTAATCTCGGCACTAACTATGGGGTCTGGACTATTGGACAATCAAGCCTCCACCTTCCTTGGTCATCTACCAATTTCGCGATCCACTCGTAGAACTTGTTCAGGAAGTAATAGAAGAATTTCTCATGTATTTCTGTGTACAGGTATCTGCCCAACCACTGTTCTCTCGTCAATCGTAGATTCTTGTTTTCTTGTGCTGTGAATTTGTGGATATTTCTATCCGACCAGTCTTCGATCTCTTTCTTAGTTGGATTCCAATGATGCGACATCATACATCTCATTATGCAGATCCTAGTCCCAGCAAGAGAGTCATTTGTTGGCTTGATGGGCCTTGACCCAGGTTCACCTTTAAGTAGCCAAGCAAATCCCTACACTACTGGCCCTTTCTGTATCAATCTGCGGAGCGTGGACTAAAGTCTCACCCAATGCAGTATGGGGGGATGTAGGAACAAAGTTTCCACATCCTAAGCCTTTGCGAAAGTCTCTGATTTTCCTTCCTGGACCTTAAATAGCCAAGTCATATGCTTACGCACCTCTATAATTATCCTTACTTCTATGTCTACTCGACTAGCTTAACTATTTATTAACTTCAACATGCATTATGATTATTTTTACGTAAATAGATATTCTTACTTGAGTTCATATGACAAAGTAACATAGATTCGCGCATCAATATAGCATTAAATCATAAACCCAATATTCAACATAACATAATTGAAACATTTGTAATAGGAGTAAAATAACTCATACACAAATATCTCCAGAATAATTCTCTTTATTGATGGTTCAGATTTCCAATATAGACTCTAACTTCCCTGCACACACAGCTACAGGGGTCTACGCACTCAGCTGCGAACTTCTACCCTAGGCCTCTATGCACTCAGCTGCAGAGCCTCTTCCTATGCTAAGGCTCTTCACTCTTAGCTCTTCCAAGAGTAAGATGGAGTCAACCTTTCTCCAGAGATAAGTATTTGACACCTTGATTATTATTAATGCTATTGTATTTATATTTTGTCTCCTTTTTCTTTCATAAGTGTTTTATTCAAAGTTACATGTCAAGGCTAAGTTCTATGTAAAGCTTGAATAAGTAGATGAAATACTTGAAGGAATGTGGCTTAGCATGAAGACTATGAAGGAAGGAGTAGTTTGATGTATGTATCGAGAAGGCTATCGGATGGGAAGCAACAAGAAGGAAAGATCGAGCTATAAAGGTCCTAATGATTACAATATTCAAGCCTCCTGATTAGTTTGAATTGATGATCGAAAGCTAAAGAGTGTAAAGTTGAAATCTTTTGTAGTATGAGGTAGACTGTGCAAAGGATTATTGACCTCAGAGGGAGAAAGTAGCAAAATTTGACACCTTAACTTGAGGCCATTATGATTTGGAAAGGCTGATACTGATGATTTATTTCAGATGTGATTTGGCTCCCCGAAAAAGCATATTGCAATAGTATATGCAAAGGATGGAAAGAAATAATTTCTTGGATCTAAACTACGTGGTTTGACCATGGAACACATAGATTCAATGGATAGCACTATTGATGACTTGGATAAGCATGAGAGAAAAATTGATATTGGAAAGTTGATATGAATTTTTGAAGAATATGAGGAATAACGTTGTTATGAAGGAAGAATACATGTGTTAGAAGCTGTGGGGAAGCTCGGCTCCTTGAAGATGATAGATGAACATTTTAATAATAATTGCCGAGATCTTGAAAGGTTGAATTTTGATATGATGTGATGCTATTAAGAGCCAAGAAACCCTATCATGAAGATGAAATGTGAAATAATTTAGCTCTGTAAATTATTTGACATCTCGGAAGGTCAAATCCCAGTAATGATGTGTGCGACCAGCTAAGGATGGTGATGATGTCTCCTTGATTGAGAGGGAGAAATAAATCTCCTCCATTTTTTTACGAGTAAGGATCTCCTCCCTAGTTGAAAGAGAGTGATGATGGACACCGTATTCTTCATATGTGTCATGCACTAGTCCATGATTAATCGCCACATGTCTAGTTTATGGCATTGGGAGGTAGAATGGAATATTGGATAAGAATCTAGTAATCATTACTCCTGGAGGATTGGGAATCCAAGGTAGGAAGTAGTCCCATGGAATAAAACTCTTTGAGGATCTGACAACATATCCAAGGTAAGATTGGTCGATGAGGACCGATATTTTTTAAGGATTGGGAATCAAAGATAAAAATAGTTTTGGAAGGAAATACCTTGTGAAAATTCGAATAGGGCATGTGTTTTGAGAGGCTATGATGGTGTCCATGTGTATGCCTCTTATGTGATAATGAATACCTCCCTAGTTAAGAGGGAGTGTTGGAAAATGTAACTAGGTTCGGTATTCATAATGATACATATATTTATGTCATTGTATATTTTATGTACAAGAAAAAAGAATTACTATTATTATTTTTTAGTAGTTAAGAATGTTCATCACGCTTATAGGATTTGTTGAATCAAAATCCTAATTGGACTTATTGTAAAGAAAAAGAGAAAATATGTAATGTTGGGTCAAAAATGCCTCTAGATGTCAAGTCAGCCCTACCCCAAAAGGAATGCCTATTCAAACCCTCTAGACAATATAAATATAGCGTGATATGAGCTCATTTGGACACATACAATTTGCTTGATTCGTTTTGAAAATTCGTAGAAGGAGGGTTCAAGTCTGAAATTGAAGAAGGGTTTTTGGAATTTCTGCCGTAACATATCTCTTGTTTAATATTTGTTGTTGGTCTCTTGCTATTCATGATTTATTTTGTGTAGAAGGAGGGTTTGACTTGGAATCTAGAAGGTTGAAGTCCTGGATATCTTACTTTGATCCTCCATTGAGTGGGACATCCTTCCACATCTTGCAATCCCAACCCTCCCTTCAGAATTGGCAGTTTGTGATAGCAGCGTCTAAGAGGCAACACATAGTGCTGCTTATTAGAGGAGAAAAATGACATAAGATAACTCATAGTGCTTATCAAAGGAAAAATCTAAGGGTGGGTCAGAATGCTCTCTAATTATTTTAATTAAGTTCATTATTTAATTCCTAAATTAAGACATGAAAATATCATTGTGATGACATGAAAAAGGGTTTTGACCCTTCTTCTATATCTACATGCTTCTATTAAAAAAAGAAAATAAAAAAAATTATCGGATTATTTGATCGCATGGATTGTGCTTTTATTACTATTTTTTCTTTAATTACAGGGATTATGTTTTTATTACTATTTCTTAAATAGATTATGTTTTTATTACTATTTCTATTGGGATGACATGGATTGTGCTTTTATTATGCTGAGATGACAGGGATTGTGCTTTTATTGTGAAAAAAGCTGGAGCATCTTTGTAAGAGATAATTCGAGCTGCCCGTTGCAAATAGAATTGGCATCAACATCTATGAGATAAGCAGCGCTGCAATCCCAACCCTTCGCTCTTAGTAAAATTGGCTCTGTGATACCAAAGTGCGAGAGATGAAGGGTGTTTCTTATCTCAATGGTTAAAGTTCTTGATTGCTTTAATTCGATTTAATTTTTGGATTCGCATTGGATTGGCATTGTTGTGCTCCTCCTCCTCCCCCACTTAGAGTTTCTATAAGTTTGGAGCTCCATGTGTTGTGTGTGTTTCTGTCATCTGTTTGGTGTGTCTATCTGTGTGGTGTGGTTGTATTCTCTGAGAGCTGGAGGCAGAGGCGTGCTTGTGTTCTCATAGAGGTAGAGGCAGAGGCATGCTTGTGTTCTCATGGAGGCAGAGGCCCAGGGATGACAGTTAATCAATTACTGAATCAACACAAATTTGCCTAGGGATGAGACTTAAATGAGGCATCCGAACCCTACCCAGGGATCACAATTAGTTGGGGCATCCGATCACAGGTAAATGAGGCAAATGAGGCATTCTAGTAAATTTATTTTTAAACTCTTTGTATAGATCACTCTGATTATGAGTTGTGGGCTGCAAATAAAATTAGGTGAACGAATCGAATGATTTTAGAAATTTAATTCCAGTAACTTGATGTTCAGAGTTGTATGGTTTTTTAAATTAGAGACACGGGGCCTGCCAATATGGCCACTGGGAGCATTTTTCTGGAGGAGAAATTCCTCAAAGCCTGCGGTTTCTTGGTGATCCTCTGCATCCATGGTGAGCGGTTTCTTGATTTTTTAATTTAAATCCTCTGAATCCATGCTTTTCGGTTTTCTAAATTAAATCTTGTTCATCCATGCTGAAGCGGTTTCATATTCATATTCCATAGGAATCCTATGCTGATCAGTGTGCCTCATTGTGCCAGAGTATGAGATCCTCTGCATCGATGGTAAGGCGGTTTCTTGGTTTTTTAAATTAAGTCCTCTGAATCCATGTTTCTTGGTTTTTTTAATTAAATCCTCTGAATCCATGCTGAGGCGGTTTCCTTTGGTTTTTTAAATTAGATCATCTGCATCCATGCTAAGGCAGCAACATAAATCCCTCGTTGGAAGCGTTTTTGAGAAGAAATTCCTGAGATCCTGTTGTAAAGTGAAGATGTTGAAAGATGGAGTTGGAGGGCGTATCCGGTACATAGTGTGTGGACTTACGGGATTGAGAAATGCCCTAACCCTTGCAAATATCATGTCTATGTGGATTCATCCCTCAAAGGTAACCCTGTAAGCATTTTCTTGACGGACTATGCTAATTTTGTTGGGTGTCATTGTCGATTGCACCAAGGAGAATAAAGGATTTTATCAGAAATGCATACATATATGTGTGACAAAGAGAATGTTCAGATTTCACTGCACTTTCTTGTAAGATAATTCATTCATTTATGATGGATTTATAGTCATGGTTGTGAAGATGTCATGATTCTGATAATAAATTTATGTATTGTTGTGAAAAAAGCGTTGATTCTCTTACTCCAAGCTTCCAAAATCCAAAATGGTCACACTCCAATTATTTTTGCCAATGTTTTCATTTAATTGATTATATCTTCTAATTTGATAAATATTTGGGAACTTGGGTTCTGTCTCAGAACATCCTTGAAACTCATCTCCTTGCCATTGCATACTATAGCTAAGGATATATCATAAACCTGGGCCGAGGTTTCTCATAATCGGCATAACCATGATCTGGAGTTCTCCCTTGACCAATTCAGGTAGGGAGTGGAAGAAACCAAATTTACTTGGTGTTATAAGATGGCCTTTATTGGTGTTGGGCCAAGAGTGTTTTCTATTTGCCCAATTTGCAGTTATTGAATTTTTGGGCTTGGGTGGTTGGATTTGCTTACCAGTTATTTGCAATTATTGATTTCTTGGACTTGGGTGCTTGGATTTGTTCACAGTTATTTGCAATTGACTTGAACAATCCTCCTAAGATGACCTTGAATCACTTTTTGAAACCTCAAAGTCAAAACCATAATCATTCCTCCCATAATCCAAAAGCTTCTTTCCGGCCTTTTATAATAAAGCTAACAAAATTTGCTAAATTATTCATTATATCCGGAGAACATGAATTTACAGTGGTTTTGGGAACTTGGAATACAACATAAATGCTAAATTAATTATTCATTATATTTGGAGAAGTTTGATTACACTGGTTTTGGCAGCAGCAGTGTTTTTTATTTTTCCAGATTTGCAGTTTTATTGATTTCTTGGGCTTGGGTGCTTGGATTTGCTAACAGTTATTTGTAGGGATTCTAGTCTAGACCATGGAACTCCAACTCTACTCCAAAGTTTCTAGGGAACTTTTCCTTTTGGTAGGAGTTGCATTGGTGAGAAATTTACTCATCTCAGTTAGTTTACATGCCTTAGAATAGTCTTGCCTTTGTAGGGATTCTAGTCTAGACCACAGAACACCAACTCTACTCCAAAGTTTCTAGGGAACTTTGCCTTTTGGTAGGGGTTGCATTTGTAAGAAATTTACTCATCTCAATTAGTTTACATGCCTTAGAATAGTCTGCCCACAGAAACTTTGGCTATTATTTTATTTTGGACTAGGGAATAATATATTTTGTCTCCTAGTCAGAGTGCTTGTTTTCAAAAGAGGTTTTGAGTTGTGATCGATCTCTCTCATCCATTCTTCGGTGTGTGTTTGTCATTATTACTATATTCATATAAAATTCAATTGCTCCCACTCAGTATATTGTGGATACATCTGGAATTTCATAAGAATTTGTACACCATTATAATATATAAATAGATTATTGATATATTATATGCCAAATAGATTATATATATTATATGCCAAATTCATGGTTTTTCGATTAGTTCTCCCACTGCAGCGTCCGTTCTCCCAGTGCAACAACGTCCCTTCTCCTAGATCATTCATCATAGTGCAGCAACGTCCCTTCTCCCAGTGACATTGAATCTAGGCGCAAGGAAAAAAGGAAACCATTTAATTTCTTCTGTCAAAGGTAAGTAATTTTTTGAAATACATGTTTAATGAAAAAAGAATGTTCAGATTCATTTAATTTCATGTATCATCCTTCAATATATGTATGCTGTATTAAATACATTTCCTCCTACTTTTTATTTTTTTACTTATACTATCCAGAAAAATAATTATTCTCTTTTTTATTCTCAGCTTTCAAAACCGTCAAACTCCATGTTGTGCTGGGAATGTTTGATTGATTATGTCTTTTAATTAATTGGATGAATATTCCCAATGAGTTGTAGGCTATATGCGATGTATGATGGCTTGTATTGTATAGATATATCACCATTGCTGCAGAAAAAGATACACCATAGTGCAAATGGTGCAAAGGTGAATTCAAACCTTTATATCAACTTTCAATTTATTCATTGCCTCTAATTTCATCATATCTCTATGTTCTAACCTTTGCATTCACTTATCAAGTTATCAAATTAGGGGTTAGTCCCTTTGCTTAAAATATTAAATTTAATTCAAAAAGTTTTTTCTATTTTATAGATAACCCATAGATGACCACTAAATTTTAATAATTGTTGTGTTTTTTGCAAATGATTTAAAGGCCTGAAGAAAATACAAGCATGATAGGATAGATGAACTATCTACATGTCATGATAGAAGATATGAATTCATTCTGTTATTATGACCCAAAATAAACTAGTAGTGATTTATTTTTCATCTTTATTTTGTAATTACTCTAAAAACATTATCACTATAATAAAAATATTATTTTGTTTGAAAGGGCTAAAAGCCCTTTCTCATTGCTCTTGAGGATGGACCATGGCCATCCTCAAGGGTTTGTGTCCTTCTCTACACCTTATTTTTTCACTTACTTATTTTAGAACTAGATACTTTTAGTTTAATAGATTGAAAACTAAAATCTTTTAATGTATAGATTGATTGATGTGTTTTTATATTACTTGAATTTACATGTAGAATTTTGTGGAATGATTGTTTTCTAAGTTTCATTTATATGATTGTGTTTACAATGAATTTCTAATGTCCAAAATTTGATATGCAATGTTTGTATCTTTGTGTGTTTGCAATGTGTGGGATGGCCAAGACTTGATATCTAATGTTTATATCTTTGTGTGTTTACAATGCTTTTTGTGATGTCCATTATTTGATGTGTATATTTTTGTATGTGATGACCCAAATTTGATATGCAATGTTTGTATCTATGCATGCTTACAATGTGTGGGATGACCAAGCCATGATATCTAA
Source organism: Pinus taeda (assembly GCA_000404065.3). Classification (NCBI taxonomy): domain Eukaryota; kingdom Viridiplantae; phylum Streptophyta; class Pinopsida; order Pinales; family Pinaceae; genus Pinus; species Pinus taeda. The sequence goes on from APFE030939974.1 coordinate 26,718, forward strand.
TGTTTATATCTTTGTGTGTTTACAATGCTTTTTGTGATGTTCATTATTTGATGTGTATATTTTTGTGTGTGATGACCAAAAATTGATATTGAATGTTTGTATATTTGTGGGCTTACAATGTGTGGGATGGCTGACATGATATCTAATTTTTGTATCTTTGTGTGTTTACAATGCTTTTAGTGATGTTCATTATTTGATGTGTATATTTTTGTGTGTGATGACCAAAATTTGATATGCTGATGAAAATGGGAATTTGGGGGTTGCCAAAATCCCAATTTCTTTAAAAAAACAAGATCCTGGAGCCT
>APFE030939984.1:0-10407 GCA_000404065.3 Pinus taeda
TTCATTCTTTCAGCTACTCTGTTCTATTGGGGATTATAAGGCACAATTGTTTGATGTTTGATCCCATGTTGATGAAGATAGTTTTCAAATTCATTTGAAGTGTATTCTTTTCCATTATCAGTGCGAATAGAGCCAATATGAGATTGTGCATCATTTTCAATCCATGTATGAAAGTTCTTGAATGTTTGAAAAGTGTCATATTTGTTTTTCAATAAATAAGCCCAACACATTCTGGTGTAGTCATTAATAAATGTCATCATCTATTTATTTCCATTTGCAGAAGGAATAGGCATTGGACCACATAAATCTGAATGAATGAGTTCAAGTTTTCTATGTGCTTTGAATGTGAATCATGAAACGACTATTTTCTATGCTTTCCTAGAATGCAAGCATCATATTGCTTAAGTTTCCTAGGAATTGTAGGCAAACTAGTAACACCATTTTTCTTCAACAAGCAGAGGCTATCATAGTTCAAGTGTCCAAATCTAGCATGCCATAATAAACTTGATGGAAATGTTCCTTCTTCATAATGAAAATTGTATGAGAGATTTTGTGCATGAGCAGAGGTACCCTGTAGCTTGAGAAGCCTTTCTTTGTCTATCCCCGTCATGACATGTGAACGGTCTGATGCTTTTCTCACCTCAAGCTTGCCATAAAACATATGAATGGAGTGTCCTTAATGGTGGATGTGGACTGAGGACAACAAGTTTCTCCTCAGTTGTGGGAGATATAGAACATGATGTAGAAGAAAGTCTGGAAGACCAGGCAATTTGAGCCTGATTGTGCCAAGCCCTGATGGCTTGAGTTTTGATTTGCCTGCAAAGTATACTAATCCATCAACATTGTCAGTAAATTATTCAAAAAAATATCTTCTAAAAGTCATGTGGCAAGTTGCTCCTGAATCAAGCAACCAATCGTTTTTCCAAGAAGCAAGTGAAGCATTAAATAAGCCTTCATTTACTCCAATATTACAATGTGCCACAACCTAATGAGAAAATTCAGGTGATTTACCTTTCTCTTTGTCATTAGTATTACCTTTGGGTTGGTTTCCTTCCTGCTCAATTCTGTCCCAAGGCAACTTGCATGTGGATTCATCATGTGATCCATGTCTTTTGCAGCGTATGCAGTGCAAATATGAATTTTCTCCTTGAGAGTGTCTGCCCCCCCTGCCTCTGAAATTTCTTCCTCTTCCTCTTTGACCACCTCTTCCTCTGGAAGAATCTTGAGCAAGATTATTTTCTCTATGTGCAAGGCACACAACCTCTTTAGAAGACTGAGGAGTTGTCTTCTTCCCAAAAGCTTTCTCTCTTTCAACATTTTTTTTTACAAGGGAGTCAAAGGTAATATCTTTGAGGTTTCCATTTGCTTGCAATGACTCAAGATAATTTGAGTAAGTGGGATAAAGTGCCTTGAGAAAAGCTATCAGAGGAATATCCAGTTCAACATTAGTGACTTTGATATCATGCATAATAGATTTTACTTCTGATGCAAGAGCAAGAAGACCATCATTTTGTAATTCAATGGTGAACAATTTAATCATGAGTTGAACAACTTCAAGAGCAGAGTGTGAGTCATAGAGTTCCTCCAGTTTTTGTAAGGCTTCGAAAGCATTTGAAAATGGAAAAATATGGCGACTCACCTCTTCATTTACTGATGCTGCAATCAATGCATAAGCCTTACTGTTCTTATTTTCCCAAATGGCGAATTCCTTGTCTGAGGTAGGTTGTTCTAGCTCTTTGTCTTCGTTTCCAACACACACTCCTTTCCACAGCTCATTAAAAAATGAGAGTGTGTTTGATTTTGCATGACCATTATAGATAGTTCTCCTTTCCGGTGAGAACCACTCCCACAATAGATATCAATGAATGCATTTTAGAAACTGTGTACTGTAAAAAAAATACTTATGCTGCAAAATTTTACTCCTAATGGAAAAAAAAATCTGATTTTGATATGATGGGACAACAAATTCAAATATCAATACACATTAAACTGGACAACGTTAAAGTATGGAATATATGGGTGGGGCAGCGTAAATATATGGTGAGCGTATTATGGACAAAGTATACCAGCGTTCAACGTAATACACAAAACTGTGTATTAACTAGATTCAACGTAATACAAGAACTATGTATTCAAATCGGACAACATTAATGTAACCGGGCAGCGTTAAAGTGATGGCGGTATAGGTGAGTAAGCATATGAATAATGTATGCGGGTGGAGGCACAATTGAGGGAAGGTCTATGGAGAGGCGTAAAACAGTGTATACCACAGCGTATACCACACAGCCTCCAAACGCTGCTCCACCTGCTCCTAAACACGACCTCCAAACACTACTCTGTCAGCTCCTAAACACAGCCTCCAAATGCTACTCCTTCCAACTGGAACGTGCACCAAAACCACTGTTAAAAGAAGAAAATCCTTTGGATCCTCGACCTCCGGAGGTTTCGTACCCAGAACCTCCACTGCCAGATTTCTCTTTATATGCTCCGCACTTGAAACAACTGGAGCGATTGGAAAAATTGTGGGAACCACACCCCTTGAAGAGCAAAACCAGTCACCTGGTCTCACATCTGAGCAATCCTTCCAACTGGAAATTGTAGGCCAAGCTTATGAAAAAGTAGAGACCACATATTCAGTGGAACCTCCATGCTGAAAATGGGAGCAAGGTTGAGGGTAGAGGGTCGTGTCCCACCGGGCGTGCCAATTGTTAGGAGGGAAGAGAAAACACAGGAGGACAATTATGACAATCCAAGGAGCACAGAGGGCATAGACAATGATTAAAAAATAACATATGGCAGAGAGCCCAAAGAGTGCAGAGAATATGGGAGAGAAAATATGGAAAGAAAACTAATACAAGGAGTTACAACTAATTTTGGGAACTTGGCTCTGATACCACATCAAACCAGGAGATAAATCCTCAAATATAATTGTATTATTCATTCAGGTTATTCATTATTATATACAAGAGGGAGTGACTGTTCAGTTCATCTCCCAATGACTCTCCATTTCCTATATTATTTATTTACACTAATTACAAATGTTCACCCAATCCCTATGATTAGGTGTCAACAAGATCTTTTGATATTATAAGTAAATCTCTCCACTAAATCTTCAAGGCTTTCATCCTCTTTTTGGTTCATCTTAAAGACTTCATTTATAAGATCATGATCTATGCAATAATCTTTATATTTCCCCAAAAATACTCTTTTCATATCATCCCTTGTCCTTATAGAATTTGTTCCTAAAGTCATGAACCATTTAAGAGCTCTATCCTTCAATGTTGCTGGAAACAAATTCAATTTTTGAATGTGTAATGAGTAACCATAATATCTACAAATTATTTCAAATTCAAAAAGAAAGGTTTCCAGGTCTTCTGATCTCATACCTTTGAAGTTAGGAAGTACATATGGAGGGATGTTCTTCATATGAGCATTGACATTAGTTTCTTGAATGGGAAATCTAAAAGGATCTTCCTCTTTGTTATCATCTCCATCCATTTCTTCAACCTATTTTGTCACCTCTTCTTCTACCTGCAAAAATAAGAATTTATGATGTGGATGTGTGGCTATTAATGCACCACGTGATATAGAGGGGGTAACAAGTGATTTAAGAGTTTTTTTTTTAATGAATCTACTTCTAGGATGTACTAAAATGAGATTAGCCTTATGCAACTAAATGGACACAACTAAGAATGAGATGCAATTGAAAGCTAACACCTATGTATACTTCCCCGACTGTAACAACGCTAAAATGTTGGGTAATTTAATTGACTATTAAATTACTTACATTTATATGTAAATCCGGGTATGTGAGCTTGTGAAGTACACTACACCGTATGTGCTAGGAGATTAGCTTTCAATATTTATGCATAACTGAAATTAATTGGAAACTTCAAAAGGAAATTAGTTTTTTAATATAAATTATGAAAGTACTAAGTTTTTGGAAAGGAAATTAATGTTAAACTCAAAAAGAAAACAGAAAGTTTATTGATCTAAGAAAACATGATATTTACCGTATGAAAGCATGGATATTTTGTTATAAAACCAACAAATTTTAATCTATGGAATCATGAACATTTTAATCTAAGAAAGCATAAACACTTAATCTATGGAAATCATGAGTTTTTAATCTATGATAAGAATAAACAATTAATCTATGTAAAACAAACCATTCATGAGAATATGAAAGAAATGGGAAACATCTATACTATTCTCACAGATCTCTAGGGGGCCCTCCTGAGGACTGCAAGGTGTTGAAAACTCAAATCAAGAGAAGAGATTTAAATCACCAATTTCATTCAGAGTTGTGCCATATTAAAAAAATTACATTCAATGAAAAAAAATAGAGTTCTTCTCCTTCAATAAGCAGCAACAATTACAAATTAAGATCATACTTTACATCTCTGACCATCCCTCCTCTCATCAAAGAGATTGCAATTTATATAATTTTGAGTCAATTAATAAACTTAGAATTTTCTTGCTTGAGTTTTGGTCATGAGATCAAATCAAATAAAATTTCATAGATTTTTGGGTCAAAGATCAGTCCATATATGATCAAAATTATCTTTATGCCACGAATTTGCTAAAGAATAGCTCATTGAGGCCTTTTTTTTTACTGTGCATTAAATGGAAAATTGAAAAACCGTATATCCACGTAATCTGCAAAATAAGGCTCCAAAGAACTTCGAAAATATCTCAAATGGTAACGAATTTGAGAAAAATTCTCAATGAAAACCTAACTGGGCCCATGCTGAACAAAACCCATGTTTTGTTTTTCCAAAATTCGTTTTCACTTGCTCAGAAAACATGTTTGAAGTTGACTGGTCAAAATTGTTGTGCTTTTCCCTTGATTTGATGTTGGAGGTACACATGTGTGAGCTGGGTGGAATTTGACCAATACAAATCCATATTGGAGTTTCTAGAAACCAAGTCCAAGTGTTATATTTCCTTCTAGAGTGGTGCTACTACCTCAACCATGGAGATAGCTATGAAAACTTGACAAAACTGCAACAACTTGAACTTGCTAAACTGTCATTAGTAAAACCATGCAAAATTTTTCTTAATTCATTAAAAATAATGGAAATAATAATAATAAACCATGTAAACATGTATGCGGGAATTTGGTGCGTTTATGAAGAAATATGGTTAAAAATGATGACAAAGGGTGAATGGAATGATGCGAAAATGGATGGTTTCATCAACAAAATTATGACAAATTGGAGGCTCAACAGTAGGAATAACTAGATTCGAGTGGAAAGTGAGCCATATATTAAACAAAATTTGACACCACTTGAGGGACAGAATGGGCCTATTTTTTTTGTCGATATGATTTTTGGAAATTGTTTCCTTGAAACTAACCTCGGGTGTTATCAAGCAAAACCATCACCCATCCCACTAGATACATAGTTCGAGCTCCTTCCTTATGCTCCAACTGATGCAAATGAATCTTGTAATATATATGTACACAATAATACTAATAATAGTATAGGATGCAACATAGTAGCTAATAATAAGTGGACTCTATATTTTGATGGTTTGAAGACGAAAGATGGCTCTGAAGTTGGTTGCTTACTTATAGACCCATGTAACAAGGAGCATATCCTTTGATGTTGTTTGGAGTTTGAGTGTACCAATAATACTATTGAATATGAAGAACCTGTACTTAGATTAAATAAATCCATCAATTTGAAGGTAGAAATCCTCAAGGTATTTGGTGACATAGAGGTGGTCACTTGTTAGGTATGTGATACTATCCATTGCGTTTCACTAAATCTTAAAAACTACTAGTAGGATGTATGGAATTTGATTAATCATTTTAAATCTTTTATTATTATTTATGTTCATAGGCATATAAACGCTGCTATAGATGCATTAGAAAATTCATATGCTAGGATGTTGCCATTGAAAAATGGTTTTTCTATTGAAATTATATTTAAACCATATGTTCTTGACAATGTCACTAACTCTGTGTTTTTTGTAGAAATTCCCACTGTAGATCAACAGATTATGCAATATAATAAAGAAAAATACTTGATCTACTTCTACAAACAAACTTGTGGAAGCTTAATCGATTTTGAGCATGATCAAATAGAACACATATAACAAAGAATGAGAAAGCAATCACACATGAACACAGAAGAATACTCTGGGGAAAGCCTCAGCTAAAAATCCTGATCTCTGTATTATCATACAAGTGGAAAAATATCCAGATTACACAAAGCTTTAGCTCACAAGCTATCCAGCTCTCAGTACAATCCCTCAATACAACTCACAGACTGAATAGACACAAAATATGTCTTCCCTAAGCCCTCCAAGCCTCCTATTTCCTCGCGTAGTTTCTCTTGGGGTCCAATGCTGCCACCTGTGTGAATTGGCCTCATCACACACTCATCAAACTCAAAAGTAATTGCGCAATCTCCAAGGAATGAATTCCTTCTGCATGCAAGAGATATCCTCCATGGAATATTCCTGCAACTGATAGTACATTGTCCCATCATCTGATCTCAACAGGTCTCTGACTGAATTGACATGCATGAGTTATTTATGAGAGAATATTCAGTTATCTAAGTGCAACAGTTACATGCATGCATGCATTAACTAACTGAACTCACAATCAGTTCCACAAACTATTGGAACTAATCTAACTGGACTTAACTCAGATAAATGAGCTAACTATTTACAACTCAAAGTACAACTCATCTTGATCTCCTTTAGTCAAGGGATAACTTCCTCAATCAATGGAGAAACAGTTGCATGTCTTCACATAGACTTCATGTTTGATTTCCTACAACTAATTAACTCAAGATGAATTAATTAATTATTTTACAAACAGCTGGTAAAATCAAATTCGAATTTTAATTCTCAATTTTAGTTTAGGGACTAACTAAAATTGGAATGTATCCCAAAATTCTATTTATAGCAGTGCTATTTTTAGCATTTCTTGTTGCTATTTTCAACATTTTCTATGGCAACCAATAGATGTTGCGGTTCATATCTAATGCTGATGTATTCAAAGATTCTTCCATAGAAGAGGACAAGCATGATTAGGATTTATAGGAGGATCTAGTGCAACAAAAGGAAACATTATTCCCAAAAGTGTGGTGTCAAAGGAGAAGTTATATGACCTGCATAACTGATTTAGAGGACCAATCAACACAAAGACTCAAAGTTCAAAGTTATCATCTAAACGGGTTAATCTAGGAACTCAAGAACATCCAAAGTATGTAAACCTCGGTACATGTTTTTCTCCATAGGAATGACAGGCGTTTATCCACTTATTCAAAAAATACCATGATCTGTTTGCATAGACATACAAAGATTTAAAGAAATATGATACTTGTATTATCCAACACGTCATTCCTGTAAAAGAAAGGGTAAAACCTTTCCAGCAAAAACTAAGGAAAGTTCATCCGACACTAGAATCGCTTATCCAAAAGGAATTGAGAAAGCTATTGGATTCTCGGATCATTTTTAAATTCAAACACTCCACTTGGGTTTCAAATTTGGTCCCAGTTAGGAAGAAGTCCGGTGAAATAAGGTTATATGTAGATTTTCACAATCTCAACTCAGCATCTGATAAGGGAAATTATCTAGTGCCATCCATGGAACATATCCTCCAGACAGTATTTGGTTATGAGATGTTCTTGCTACTAGATGAGTTCTTTGGTTACAGTCAAATGCTAGTAGAAGAACTAGATCGATTAAAGACTACCTTCAGAACCAAGTGGGGAACATTCACTTTCAAGAGGATGTCATTTGGACTTATCAATGTCAATGCTACTTTTCAAAGAGTGATAGACATGGCTTTCCGTGGCCTTATTCATCATAGTGTGGTTGTTTATTTGGATGATTTTACTATGTTTTCTAAGAGAATATCATATCATGTACGTCATCTGAACCAAAAATTTGAGTAGTGTCAAAAGTATGGAATTTCTCTCAATCCCAAGAAAAGCATCTTCGGTGTGTCAGAAGAGATTCTCTTAGGGAACATCATTGCAAAAATTGGAATTAAAATTGATCTCGTGAGGGTTAAATCCATTACACATATCCTGTTTCCATTGAATAAGAAGGTTATACAGTCTTTCTTAGGATATCAATTCCATGAGAAAATTCATCTCTGATTACGCTTAGATACTTAAGCCTATACGTGAGATGATTGAGAAATATGCAACATACAAATGGGATAAACGGGAAAATGACACCTTTGCTCAAATCAAGTAGGATATTATTGATGCACCCACATTATTTATTTGAGATTATGGAAAATATTTCGTACTTTATACCTTCACTTCAAACTCATTAATCATAGTTGTACTGACTCAAAAGGACACTGAAGGAAACACACAACCTATTTATTTTATGAGAACTATCCTACATGGGCCAGAATTAAAGTAACCTGCCACAAAAAAACAAGCATATGTTGTATACAAGGCAGTTAAGTATTTCAGGCCCTATCTTTTGAAAGTTCACACGATCATATTTGTACCTCATCCAATGGTAAGAACACTATTCATGAAGTAGGAACTGAGTGAGAAGAGGGATAATTGGATGAACTTCTTACAAGAATATGATCTAGAATTCAAACCAGTTCATACCATAAAGGGTCATGGTCTCTACAAGTTAGCAGTCGAAGCTAGACATGCTCCTGAGCAAGATATTTTAGGTTGGGAGAAGGAGATAGCAATGTATAATATTAAACATGTTGCCCAATCTACATCTACAATACCATGGTATGCTGATCTACAATAATTTCTAGAGCATGGCACCTTTCCCATGCACTTATAGAATAAATAGAAGAGGGAAATTCACTTAAAAACTCTATCTTACCAACTAGTTCATGGAGTGCTTTTGAGAAAGCGCCACAACTGTGTCCTATTAAGATTCCTTGAGTCACAAGATATAGAGAAGGTACTGAGAGACTTGCACGTGGACCAGAACTACAACGAATAAAGTTATGAGGGCTAGTTCTTATTGGTCCACTCTATTCAAATATGCTCACGCTCATGTCTGAAAGTGCCCAGCTTGTGAGAGATGCACCGATCAAGATCAAAGGTTAGTCGCCCCACTGCTACTAGTAGAAGTTGAGGAACCATTCTGACAGTGTGGCCTAGATTTTATTGGATAATTTTTTCCTCACTCATCAAAGAAACACCGGTATATTTTGACAGTGACAAACTACTTCACTAGGAAGTCATCCAATTTTTTCAATAGAACATTCTAATCTGGTTTGGTTTTCCAACACCACTTTTCTTTAATAATGCGACTTACTTTTCATCATTAAAATTTTATGAATTCACATTAGAAAAATGGGATTGTACTAAATCATGTATCTACTTATTAACAGGGAAATGGTCTGGCTGCATCAACAAACAAAAATATTATCCACATAATAAAATAAAAAAACATCTTCTTTGAGAAAAGGAACTGGCATAATGCTTCAACCAATGAATTATGGGATGATCGTGTAACTCCTAAGCCTTCCTTGAATATCTCACCGTACTTTCTGGTTTACAGTAAGGAATCTATATTGCCCCCGAACCTGTATCCTCCATCCTTGCAACTCTCTTAAGAGTCACAAGATAAACCCTTCCTTCTGGTTCAGAGAAGGATATACACTTTACTCAAACTCGAGGAAGAAAGGTTCAAAGCCAAGGAGAGAGTTATTGTTCATAAAAATTGTGTAAAGTGTTGGTTTGATAAAAACTCCGTAGGGACAAAGAGCTTTGCTGTGGGTGACCTCGTACTAAAATGGGATAAACCCCACAAAGAAAAGGGCAGACACATGAAGTTCCAACCTTTGTGGATTTGACCATTCACCATCGAAGAAAGGCTTGGTCATAATAACTTAAAACTGAAATTGTTAGATGGAAGGATTGACCTCCTTCCAGAAAATGGCCAAGACCTGAAGCATTATTTTCAATAAAAACTACATGTTGCTCTTCGTGTACAATTTGTTTTGTCTCTTTCCTTTTTTGTATGTGTCACTCCTACATATGTTCCATTAGTCATGTCTTGTTTTGTCATGTTTTTCAATCATTGTACATAAATAATATCCTCATGTAAAAGTGCATGGCTTAAGAGGACTTTGTGGTAAAATAAAAGGGAAGTGTGACATCCACAACAATTGGATTTTTTTTTTCAACTTCTTTGTTTTGGAAAATTTTATAAGTTGAGCTAAGTCTAGATGAAAAATACGATATGTCCAACCAAAAAACTTTGAGGGAAAATATTAGATATGTGCCTATGATAGTATATAAACTACTCAACTTGGTATAAATCTACTTATGTGTTAACACCAATGTTCCACCAAGACTCTGGGACGGCGAGACGCACAAGGGGGACGTGTGGGAGTACCCTCAAATTTTAGGGAAATTTAGGGGGGACGTCAAGGTTTATATAATATATATA